>JAZKJV010004461.1:0-69649 GCA_037367405.1 Ottelia alismoides | reverse complement strand
TACTGCGGCTGATCCCTCGCTCTGCGGCAATGCTGGCTGGTATCTGGTCCTTAGAAACATATTTGTCTCATCAAAGTCGAGGACAAAAGGCTCGAATACGGGACTCTCTATGTCTGGCCTCTCAAAGTGGTGTCCCATATCGAGCTGTGGCTGCTGGGCTGTGTCATTTTACCTGTCTGAATCTGAGAAGTATCTCTGCAGAAGAAAAGCTAAGTCATCCAGGAATGGGCTCTGAAATGGCTGGATCGATGGCAGTAGTAGCGGGGCTCCTTCGGCTCTTGGAGTATCAGAAGGTCTGATATCCAGGACTCGTCAACTGGGAACTCTGGGGCTGACTCGAACTCCAGCTGGAAAACCAACGGGAACTCAAGTAGATTCTGGGTTCGAACCTCTACTATCACAGTCATCTCCTCAGTGCTCTGTGGTGCTAGAGCCTCCAAGTCCTCGGGCTGCTGTGTAGAAACTGTATCATCATGTAAAGTGACACACCGTACTGGTACTACATCGTCTGCATGTGTTGTCCCGACCACGGTATCTCGTGAAGAAGATCTCTGTGAAAGTAAACTCGAGATGGTGTCCAGTAGGTAAATGTCGGAACTGCGGTGTGAACCGCCACATGTGGTAATCACCAGTGCAAGCTGCTCTGCGGTCATCCCCCGCATGGAAATCTCTATCAGATCTATCAGTGGAAGTCCGTGATCGGGAAATCTCCTTAAGAGGTCAAGAAACCTCGGCCATGCCTCCTGCAATGGCTCCTGGGGGTCAACTGAAAAGTTGGTGATCAAAGACCGCATGAAATCTGCTCTACGTGGAGGGAAGTATCTCTGTAGAAACTCTCAGCGAAGGTCTCCCCATGTCTCAAATGTCCTCACCAATTGTCGGTGCCATCTCATGGCTCTGTCGTGAAGCGTGAAGGGGAAGGTCCTGCTCGTCATCTCCTCTACACTGATATCGGAATATCTCTGTACTCTGCAAAACTCCTCGAATGCAGACAGGTGAAGATAAGGCTCCTCGTGCGCCTCTCCTGAAAATGTCGGCAGTCGTTGAATGTAATCAAATCCAAGACGAATGGTCCCATTGTAGAAGCTGAATCAGCTTCCTGTGCTATCTTCTCCTCCACCCTTCTGGAACAGGATATGTCTGCTGATCTCCACTGCTCTCTCTGATCACCCATGGAGTGCGCTCTCAACTCAGCAACAACATCGTCCGGGTCTTGCATCTGCTCTATCTGGTATCCTCGGACGTCTCGCACAGCATGTCCAGAGTAGTGAGATGAAAGGGAGGGAAGGAGCGGGAGGTAGGTCGGAGATCCGACCTCCCTAGAAGGTGGACTGGAGTGATGGTCAGATAGCGAAGAAAAAGCCGCTAGAGTCGGCTCGAAGTGAGGGGGATCCATCATCCAGGGGTAAAGGAGAAGAAGCGAAGAGGACTGAAGGGAGGGTGGGTGGGAGACAGAAGAGAAGAAGATGGGAAAAGATTGAAGGGATCTGGAATCACACAAGATGAGAAAACATAACCCCCGATTCACCTACGCACACGAGCTGAAGACCGAAGGGGTCGGTCAATTATCTTGTCAATTTTATTTTAGGTGATAATTCAGTCTATCAGAGCGATTACGTGAGCAAAATAGGAATCCAGATATTTCTCAACCGACTGTCCCGTACTGAAAGCCAGTAATCAGTTGGGAAAAATCTGAATGTAGCTCTATCCTAAGGTACGCGTCACTCTCTCGCTCATCCAAACCAAACAAGGAGGGGGTTACTCTCCCCAAGACATATTTTGAATGAGGTGTCTTTTAGATCAAGTGTGATTAGCAGTCCTGATTTTATTGTTTTGTTTTTAGATCTTTTTCAATAAAAACAAAAGGCCTAACGAATTTTTCGGTTCTCCTGATTATTTAGTCAAAAACAGGGGGAGAAGACGAAAAAGCCGATGCGCGAAAATCAATGATGCATGCAAAGTAAGAAAGGCGTACCTGACTCCAGCACTCTACATGCAATATGATCCGCGCAGAATTGAAAGACAGAAAATAAACTACCTATATGGTGCAGCGGGAAAAACCGAGTCCTAAGCAGGCAACTTCTACTCGAAAGAACTGTCTAGCTGGTCACCAACCTTCGATCCAGAGAGTCCGGTCTAGACCCACCCCTCCTCTTCTCGACAGGTCAAGTTCAGGGGTAGCGCTTGACGGGGCAGGCTCGCGGCGCGTAGGCTCGAAGGTGGTGAATCAACTATTTTTATTAATGTTTTATTAGTAGGTCCAATTAATGAACTATTGGTGCAGGCATATATTTAAGTGTGTGGATCCTACTCAGTACGACACAGTCAAGTAGAAAGTCCTAAGGCTAGGGGCTCGAGAAAAATCGCGTAAAATCGTAAAAGGCAACGAAAATCAAAAAGCCGCAAAAAAAGCCGCAAAAAATCTAAGCTAGCTAAAGGGTCCTCCGAGCACACCGGTGCTCAGCGAAACAGACCCGAAGAAGGAAGTCCAAGTCTATGTCTGAGTGTACCTGTATTATTACAATAATTCAAATAAGTAGGAAATAAAAGCTAATCTATTCCTCTCTCACTCAGCTACTCTCTCGCTCTCTCCTGCGGCTCCGTGCAGAAGGGAGCCGCCTCCGAATCCCGCGGTTGCGCCAGCTCGTCGAAAGTTGCCTCCTCGGTCCTCGGGCTCTCGCAAGAAAGTAAACAAGAGTGATCAGACTAAATTATTATATAAACAGTGTCAAAAAATATATCTACAAAAGTCTATACAGAAAATCGCGAAAACGAAAACCGCGGGAAAAAATCGAAAACTGACTACTAAGCCGTGCTCCCCGGCAACGGCGCCATTCTGATGAGCTGAACTTCCACTAATCCGGATCAGGTAAAAATATCACTCGGGTCGTTGCGACCCGGATCAATGAGAATCTCAGCTCAATCAAGAAAAATTAAGTGCAGACAACCAAAATAATATAAAAATCAAATAAATGTGATAGCGGTCCTGGCTATTAGATTAGCCTGGTATAGCGACCAGGGTCGGACTCAGGGAGCACGTAATGGCCTTGCGGCCTACGAAGTAGTCTAAAAAAAATAAAAGAAAATCAAAATGTTTTTGGTGGATTTTTAATTTTTTTTAATTTTTTTTGGATTTTTAATTAATTGGAAAATAAGAAAACAAGTGAATAAGTCATATACAAACAATTATTAAAGCACTCAAAATCAACCAAAGATTCAAATAAAAATGTTTTTATGTTTTCTTTTTTACTATTTTTAGTGAATTTTTGGTATTTTTCTGATTTTTTATTTAATTTTCTAAAAATAAGACAAGGCACGAAAACAAGCACAATGTCCATCCAAGCTTGGGGGACTTAGATAAAATATCTAAAAGTCCCCAAAAATCCTGGAGGTAATTTTCCTGTACGAAGAAAATTCAAGGAAAATTCAGCCTCTGGAATTATTGTTTTTGGATTTTTGAATTAATTATTAGAATTTTTATGGGTTTTTAGGTGTTTTTAAATTTTTATGAGTTTTATATAATGACAAATGACCAAAATTGGTCAAAAAATCAAACAAGGCCAAACAAACACTATCTATTTTTTTTGTAATTTTTGGAGGTGTTTTAATATTTTTTGTGATTTTTACAGTAAGACAGTAAAAAAAGAGCTTGTTTTTGAATTTTTAAAAATAATAAATGCTATAAAAAATGTCTCCAAAAATTCTAGAAACTTTTACAACATGGCAGGAGCCTTGTGTCCAATTTTCATTGAATTTGGAGTTAGTTTGATATTTTATTAAAAATCAAAACCTAGGTAGAGTGCATAGGGACCTGTACGTAAATACCAAAAGTTCCAGGGAGTCCGGTGCAAAATTTCCAAGAAGTCATGCGCGAGGCGCGTGTCCTGGGCACACAGGGACCTAATTGCAAAGAAAATAAGGTTCATGGACCAAATAATAACATGTATTAAAAGTCCAGGGGCCTTATCGTAAAATACTCAAAAATATAACGCACATGCACAAATTCAACACGCACAGGGGTATAAATGCAATTATCTAAAAAGTTTCATTCATTCAGTAACACCCTGGAAATACAAGGACTAAATATGCAAATATCCCAAAGAAAACACGTGTCGACGCACGTGACACACTGCAGGCAGGGATATACATGTAAATATAGAAAATGACAGGGTCCTAAGTGCAAATTACCTAACACAAATAAAATCCGAAAAATATTTACAGGACTAAATAGTAAAAGCAAAAACTAGAGGGGCCTAAGAGCTATTTACCCCTTTATTCAATGTCGACGGCTGATGTAGCGCCACGTAGCGTTTCCAACGGATGAAGATGATGGCACCTTAACCCTGAAACGCAAGCCAGATCGAACGGTCGAGGTGCAGCCACATGCTAGATCTGACGGTCCTCGTATGCTGTGGCTAAACCCTCGGGCGATCGACGAAGGAAAAGACGACACGTGGAGATCTGACGACTCGAATCACGGGTGCCTCTTCATCCGATCGTGCGGTCCAGATCAGTCCTCAGAGGTATCGGACGGTGGCGACGCTCCTCAGATGGATGGCCGGGATCTATTCTGGAGCGAGAGGATGATCTAACGGTCGGCGAAGGTCCTGGATGAACTGACGACCGAAGAACTTCGCCGGCTCGAAAATCGAGCGTGGGGACTCCTCGTCGGCTGCTGGAAGGCCGAGAAGGAGCGTGGGGGCCTTCCGCGTCTGATGAGATGCTCCGATGATGGCGGGGAGCCTGGAGAGCTCCGACGGCGATGAAGACCTGGAGCTCCTGTGCCTGAGCTGCTGGCCTCCAGATGAGGCTCTACTGATGATGAGACCTGCACAGGAAGAAAGATGGGCCGAGGGTAAACTACCTCGACCCGTCAAACCAAGAGAACAGTGGAGGATGCATCGAGATGGAGGCCCTCCGGCGAGCGGCGGAGGTGGAGGGCTGAGGTCCCTGCTCCAGGGCGAGCCAGGGGGATGGGTAGGTGGAGAAGGTGCGGAGGAGGCTCGTAAAGGTGGTGGCGGAGTCGGATGGATGAACGGTTGGACGGAACCGACAGGCGGAGGCGGCGGAGCTACAGCTACTGGAACTGAAAAACTCGAATCTACGCTAAACTAAGGGCTAAAGAGACTACATGGTGGAGGCATTCGACTGGGCTGGAGCTGCTGGAGCTCCTGGGTCATTGCCTGCAAGGGGTCGTCGTCTCCCCGAGGCTGGGTGCGCTCGCGGCGGCGCACGGCGGCGGAGCCACCGGATCTGAAGGTTCCCGAGGTCCTCGAGCCTCACTTCCACTCCGAAGAACACCGCTGTCACTCAGGCTCACCGGAGGAGGTCCTTGGCTGCGAATGAGCGGTCCAAAGATGAGGAACAAGCCGGTGGAGGCGATGCTATATATGTCCAGGGGTCCGAGAAGAGATGGATCGGGCGAGACACACACGACTCGAATCCCTCAAACCCACCCCGGGCGTGGATCTGGAATGAACAAGGATCAATCGGAGCCGGGGTTAGGGTATTAGGCTGTCGGATCGAGTGGGAAGAAAAGGAAGAATCGGGTCGGGCACCAGATCCGCAAGGGAAGTGGTCCACAGGGGGGAGTTGACCGGGGGGTCAACATTCCCCCGTGGACCAATCAGAGTCCGCCAGCTCAATATTATTTGATTATTTATTTTAAAATAGTAAATGATCGAATTAAGAAAAACTTAAAACATGAAAAATATTTATTTTATTTTTTTCTATTTTTTTGTGATTTTTAATTAATTTTTCAAAATGAAAATAAGGTATTTACATAATAGGGCTATATATAGGTATATATACAATATAGGATTTTTATTTTTGATTTTTAATTAGTTATTTTTATACATTTTTATCCCCATTTTATATTTTATTTATTTATGTCATAAAATTAGGAATAAAAAGATATTTTTATTTTATTTTTTATTATTTGTATACAAGGGGAAAATAAATAGATATATACATCTATATGCATGGTATATTTACAATGTGATTTTTAGTTTTTAATTTTGTTCTTTTTATTTTGCTTTTGGTTTTTTTTGTTTTTATTTTATTATTTACACCATAAAAATATAATATTTATACAAATTTTATGGAAATTAATTTTATTTATTTATAAGGTGAAATAAATATAAGTGAGTGGACTATATACATGGTGAATATGCACAAGTGATGTTTTTGTTTTCTTTTTAATTTTTCTATTTTTGTTTTGATTTTTGTATTTATAAATATATACAATGTATACAAACCACTTTTATTCTATTTTTAGAGGAAAATATATTTATTTATTTATAGGTTTATTTACACACACGAGCCCTTATCTCCCTCTACTTTGGCTTTTATGCGGTCAGGCCCATGCTGAGCCCTCCCTTGGGATTAGGTTGCTCGATATTTATTCTAAATATTTCCCTCTTTTTCTTTTGTCTCTTTATTCTTTTATTTTTGCACAAAAGCATGCTAATTATTACTTTTTACACAATGCATGCATTTGATAATTATTTGTATTTACAGACATATACATGCATTTGCAAAGGTTTTTGCAGCTAAAATATAAGAATAAAGAGTGATGAATGGGTATTCATCAACGCACTTTGGTAATTGTTTGTATTTATAAGAATATACATGTATTTGCAAAGGTTTTTGTAGCTAAAATATAAGAATAAAGAGTGATGAATGTGTATTCATCACCCCCCTATACTTAACTTTGCTAGTGATAAACACAGAATTTAGAGCGGTTGTATTGAGTCACAAGGCGAGTCAACAGTCGGTGTCTTAACCACTACAAAATCCTGGTTTAATCAACAATTAACCCACACTACAGATCACTGAAATAGAAATAGATGTCGAGTTAAAATTTATTTTTTAACTCTGCATAAAGGATGTAAAGGGTAATTATGCAGAGAGTTCGAACACAGGGAGCAAACATGATAATTCAAACAAATGTGCACAAGTGAAGGTGAAGTGTCTACACTAAGCAAGCAAGAAAAGAAATTTTTGTGGGTTTTTAATTTTTTTATTTTAATTTTAATTTTGTATTTTGATTTTCAATTTTCTGATTTTTATAATTTTATATTTTATAAATTTTTTCCTTTTTCAATATCGGAATTTAAAACAATGTAATAAAAGACAAGATAGAGTATTTATAAAAATATGCAAAAATCACCAAAAATTCCGAAATAAAATGTTTTTGATACTTTAGGATTTTTTACTGTTTTTGTGATTTTTAGGTATTTTTAAAGTGTTTTTGGTATTTTTAAATACTGAAATAAGACAAAACAGTGAAAAAGGGTACTAGCTGTGAGCAAAATGGAAATTAAAAATAGACAACAACCACAAAATTTTTGCAAACTATTTTTCAAATAAAGAGGATGAAATATAGAACAAACAGGAACTGAGTTTATAATTTTTGGAGTTTTCTTTGATTTTATATATTTTTTGAAGTATTTACGTATTTCTGAATTTTTAAGGTTTTTTTTGATATTTTAGTGATTTTTGGATTGACACTAAAAAATTGTAAAACACACAAAATATAATTTTTTTGGAATTTTTTGAGATGTTCTAATATTTTTTTGGCATTTTCTAAGCTAGACACTAAATAAAAAGCATGTTTTGATTTTTAATAAATATGAAAATGCAATAAAAATGCAATGCAAAAATATGGCGTGCAAGTAAAATTAAACAGGAGCTTAAGTTCAAATTTTTAGAATTTTTGGAATTAAAAAGATGGTCCAAATAATTACGAGAAGCTCACAAAAATGTCACAGCCTGGCAGGGGCATAAGTGCAAATATCAGAAGTTCCGAGGGCATACATGAAAATTTTCCCAAAAAAAAAATAACGTTAAATACAAGTTTCTGGACTGAAAACAAATACCCGAACCCAGAGGGGTTTCGTTGCAAAATGTCCAACTCACGCGCACTGGACACGTGACCCGGCAGGGGTATTCTTGCAATATTACAAAACTCCAGGGGCTCCGATGCAATTTTTCCAAAACATTACAACTTAATTGAGAAGTTTATGGGCCTAAGCGAAATAAACAAACCCCAGGGGGTCCTTGCAAAATACCCAGCCCCTCACGCGCACGAGCACGTGAGGTGATGTGGATAGGACCTAAGTGCAAATAAGAGAACTACGGGGTTCTAATTGCAAATATTACAGAAATATTTGAACTACGGCTTAAAGTTTATGGACTGAAATGAAATACAAAATTTGGCGAGGGGGACAGTGCAAAATACCCACGCCTTATCTCCTCGTGCGCGATCGAACGGCGGAGAGCCGCTCACTTATCCACGTGGCGCGCGCACAACGTGCGATAACGGTTCGGCGATGGTCGGCTGAGATTAGATCGCTCGAGGACGATCTGATGGTTGAGGCGTGACGCGATCCAACGGCGGAGATCAGAACTGGGGTTGCTGCTCAATCGAGCGGTGGAGGAGCGAGGTGGAAGAACGGGGAAGAACGTCGGCGAGGCGAACTTCCCCGAGCTTGATCTCGCGTCTCCGGCGGTGGATGGGCTCCAAAATTGAGCGGTGGACTCCTGGGAGGTCGAGGAAGATGCTGGGGGGCTCAGGCACTTCGGAGGTGCTTCGGAGTGCTGGCGCGAAGGCGTCGGAGCTCGGAGCTCCAGGTAGCTCCGACGAACCTCGCAAAATGGCCCCCAGTGGCTTTGACTACGCGTTGACCTGCAAAAATGGGTGAAAGGGTCCAGGGCAAACTGCCTGGACCCCACGGAGGCAAAATGGAGGTCAGAGGTGGTCTGTGGACGGCGAAGAGATGTCGGACGGAGGTGCGCTCCGGCGATGAGCGATGGGAGGTCGAATCGATCGATGGAATTCGGATTTTTTTAGGGATTTTTGATACTTAAGCTAGGGGGATAAAATGAAGCGAAAAGGAGAGGGAGAATGGTGTACCTCGAAGGTGGATGACCTGAGGTGGAGGAACCTCGACGCCGTGGTCGGCGGAGGTGGTGGAGACGCCTCGAGCCTTCCTCGACTCGTCTAACGGCAGGCGGTGGAGCTGTCACCTCCGACTACCCAAAGAGCACGAAAGGGAGGAGGATTAATGGTCCAAGAGGGTTCAAACTTGGGCTCGAAGGTGGCGGGTTGTTTAAGTAGAAGATGATGGCGTCTCCTTCAAGCGAGGTCCACGCACGCATCATGAGGATTTTGCGTGATCTGAAGGCGCGTTGTGGGAGAGTGATGATCAGGGAAGAAGTTCCAAGAAGGATTCGAGGCGAGAAATGGAAGGATCGGGCACCATAATTTCTTGAAAACAGGGGGAAAAATCAGGGCATCAGAAGTGGCAGGCCTCGGTCAGGGAGTTGACCGAGGTCAACAAGCGACCGCCCCTGGTTGGTCCACGTGGACCAACTAGAGAAATCCAGGCAGAATTTATTTGTAAATTCAAAATAAATTAGTAGATGACCTTATTAATTTTAGGTTATAAAATAAAAAATATTTATTATTTTATGTAGTATTTTATTCCGATTTTTAATTATTTTTATGAGGTATATTTTTATTAGTTTTCTTTTATACCCTATATAGGTATATTACCTATATATTTTGGTCTTTTATTTTTATTCAGTGTATTTTAATTTTATTATTTTTATTTATTATTTTCTACAATTATAAAATACTTATATACATACAAATATATTTTTATTTTATTTTTCTGATGTGTTTTGTATATTTAATAAAATATAAGTGTGAAAAGTATAGGTATAAGTATAGGTCTAATACCTATGTATATGATATATACAAGTATTTTATTTTAATTTTTATTTATACTTTTATTCTGATTTTAATTCACATAATTACTATAAGTAATATTTGCAAGATTATAAAAATATAAAAATACAAAAATGATGAATAAATAATAAATTGAATATTTTAATCTGTACAAGTGTACAATGAGGGTCAAAAACTCAACTTTCAAACCGTAGCTCCGCCAAATGCGAAACCACCGCCAATAAATAGATTATTTTATGCTATATACAATTAAAGGTGAGTATGCTGCATTTGGAGTTTTCATTTGTGAGATATGGGTCTGGGAAGTTGGGATCCTGGATTTTTATTCAAACCATAACTTTTTATCTGTACATTATTTTTCTGTGAAATTAATTTTGTATTTTTCCTTATTAAATTATCTACAACTTTTATGTACAAAGTTTCTTTATTTGATGTATAAAAGTGGAACCAAAAATAGGTCCCAAAATGAATAAAGAATGAATAGAATAATATAGGTATTTGACCCTTATCTCCCCCTACTTTATTCCTTGTCGACCTGTTCATCAAGATGCCTAGGTCTCGGGGCTTTGGGTCATAAAATATTTACAATATTTTATTCTTTCTCTTTTCTTTTATTTATTCTATAATTTTGGCTTTAATTACAGTATTTTATACACTATTTGGATGCACATGCATGAATGCTAAGATGATGGAATTAATGCTATTTACAGGCATTTGCTAGAGTTTTTGATGCCAAAATGATAAAATAAAGATGATGAAATGTGGATTCATCAGCTAGTCCCTTAGCAAACACTTATTTGAAAAAGAAGGTGAAAAAGAAAAAAAGGAAAAGACGAGAATATACATGGATTAAGGCTGATTATTAAACTTGTCTTCATTAAATTGAAATATGAAGCTCGATCAGATCTTTGGATTATTAATGTGTCGGAACCTTATTTGGACTTAAGCTTAAAACTCAACAGCCTCTAAGTTCCTCCAATCTATGGACAAGATTCCTCAATAAACCATATCAGAACAAGTCTACATACACAAACTCTAATGACCATGAATCTTTCCATGTAGTGTAAGCGATATATAGCTCCCCATCTCATAAGTAACAAAGAAACAACCTCCCCCAACATGGTAACTCTAATGCCTCGGTCTAGCAATTCTTTCCTCGAGAAGCGGGGTATTCCCTTCTAAGTTCAAGTGCACCCGGCTCAAGAAGAGGGGGAAGAAGAGAATGGACCATGGCCAGTGTAGCCATGTATCCTTGGGAGCTCTAACCAGTGTAGCTGAGTCTCCCGCTGCAAGCTTCATGAGATGTAACATGTATACCATAAGCTTTTGCTTTATTTGACTATATACACTCCGGTGGGATTATTAAATTTTCAATCCGACCCACCACTTTTTTTGGAGTTCTTTTCTTTTTGCACATTTTTTTCTTTTTTTTGTGTGCAACTGTACAACATATCTACATGGTGCAGCATATATACAAGGAGTTTTTCCTCTTGAGCTAGTAGACTATCCCTCTTTTGAAGCTTTATTGCAACCCACGACTTCTATCTTTAGACTTCATCACTACTAGACCAAGTTGAGGCGCACTTCCTTCACTAGAAGAAGAAGAGAGGTTCCGCCTAGAAGTACTACCCTCATATGCTACCCCAAGCCAAAGGAAACTGCCTCCTCACCACCTCATCCGTGGAGAGCTATGTGTAAAGTGCTGGTGCAAGTCAAGCCATTGTCTCTAAGAGTCATGCGTGTGTTGTTAAGTGCTCTACATAGGCTCATCAAGATGACATATGCTCATAGCCTAGTGGACTCAAAGAATTAAGTCCCAATGGACCTGAAAAGCCTTAACCCTAAGCCCTATAAGGTTCCTCTTAGAATTAGGTGGATTAAGATCTTAATCAAGCTCCATTTCCCAATTTAATTCCAGCTAGTTTAAATGTCAACTATGATCCAAGAAAAACTATACAAGTATTTACAAAGATGCTATTTACAAATATTTACAATCGTGCAAAATTTTTGAAAAACGTTTTGAAACCATGGATGTATGCATGAATGCAAGTTTTGCAAAAATATTTACAAACATTTACACAAGGTTTTTACAAACTTTTTGTTTTCAAAACATTTTGGAAAAATTTTGTACTATATATAATTTTGCTATGAAAATATTTACAAATCCTTTACACAAATCATTTTCCAATCATTTGTACAAAAATAATTTGTATAAATAAATAGGTATGTGCAAAATGAATTTTATATACAAGGAAATTTTTTTAATTTTCATGGGTTTTTAGCCATTTTTATTTATTCACACACTCACATAAAGTACGAGTTATGGCTAAAGTATATATGAAATATATACACCCCCCTATACTTAGCTCGAACGATGTCCTCAGAGTGATCAAGAGCGATGAAGAAGACATAACTCGTGCTTAGTATAGGGAAGTGAAAAGGAATGGCTAGATACAGAGATGAATGAAAGAATAGAATGAGGAGAACTCGGTGGTTTCCCCCTATACTTAGGATCAAGTAATCCTAAGTATAGCAGCTGTACATGAAGGGAAATCCGAGTGAAGGATGTACAAGTCCTACCCCCCATACTTAGGGTGAAATATCCCTAAGTATAGGCAGTAAAACAGGGGTAGAAAGAATCAAAAGAATACCCGAAGGTCCTACATCCCCCCTATACTTAGGGTAAAGTACACCCTAAGTATAGCATAATCATAGGAGAGAAAAGGGATGTGGGACTAAAGAATAGAGTGATATGGACAACTGGCTCTATACAGGTCGGAAGAACAGTGATAATCAGGCGTGAGATGCAATGGATATGAGTCAAGAGACCACATCTCACGCAAAGTGAATAGGGGCAACATCAACGACCTGCGACTCATGATCTAAAAATGGCTTGAGCCGCTGGCCGTTCACTCGAAAGGTACTCTCAGAAGACAACTCAGATATGTCAATACTTCCATTGTCGTGTACCTTTCTCACAAGATAAGGTCCCTTCCATTTGCTTTGTAGCTTCCCTGGAAATAGACGAAGCCTAGCATCAAATAGCCATACTCTCTGTCCAGGCTCAAAATGCTTGTGGCTGATATGAGAATCATGCCACTCCTTCACTCTCTCCTTGTATTGTAGGCTGTTTGAGAAAGCGGTATCACGAAGCTCCTCCAAGGCTGCTAACTCTGCCCTCCTCTGGTCTCCTATACTATCTGGATGAGATCGACTGGGAAGAGCTTGGGAAGCTCCAGGTCCGTGCCTCGAGGGCCGTCGGTGCCGGAGGCTCGAGCACCACGTCTGGACGGCGACGTGAAGTCGTCGGATCAGTGGTCCGGTCGCTCCCACCTCGTTGCGACACGGCCGAACGCAAGCTGTCACTCTCGCGGTGGCTATGGAGGTCCTGGGGTGGAGTGAAACGATCCAAAGATGCCGGAAAAAGGGGGCGGAGCTCAGACTATATAGGTCTAGGGGTCCGGCTAAATGGGAGTCGGGCGTGAAGCTCGGAGCGCAGACCCCAAGAACCCCTACCGGGCGTGAATCACGGATGCAAGAGGAAGAAGTAGAGCCCGGGGTTTACGGATTTGGTAGGCGGATCGAGCACGGATAAATGGGAGAAGTCAGGTCGGTCGCTCAGATCCGCAAGGAAGGGGTCCGCGGGGGAGAGTTGACCGGGGGTCAACAATCCCCCGTGGACCAATGGAAATTCAGATTTTATTAAATACTTGATAATTCAATAAAAAATAATAAATGAATTAATTTCGAAAAACTTAAAACATGAAAAAAGTTTATTTATTTTCAAACTATTTTTTTGTAATTTTTACTTATTTTTTTGAAATATAATTTAGTTATTTACAAAATATTATTATTATATACATGTATATACAAATGTATTTTTAATTTTGAATTTTTAATTGTTTATTTTTATATAAATTATCCCAATTTTATATTTTATTTATTTATAGGATAAAATTTGGGATAATATGGTTTTTTTATTTTTATTAATTATGTACATGGCTTAAGTACAATAATGAGGGGTATTTTCACTTGTTTTTAATTTTGTTTTGTTTTTTTTTCATTTTTATTTTAATTTAATTTTTACAAATATATACAAATATTTACAAATAAATATGACCCATTTTTATTTTTAGAGGAAAATATTTATTTTTATTTAATTACAGGTATATGTACACATGAGCTTCCTTATCTCTCTACTTGGGCATTTATGTAGTCAGGCCCATGCTGAGCCATCCCTTGGAATTAGGTCGCTCAATATTTATTCTAAATATCTCCCTCTTTTTCTTTTGTCTCTTTATTCTTTTATTTTTGCACAAAAACATGCTAATTATTAAACTTTAAACAATGCATGCACTTTGGTAATTATTTGTATTTACAAGAATATACATGTATTTGCAAAGGCTTTTGTAGCTAAAATATAAGAATAAAGAGTGATGAATGGGTATTCATCAGCAAACAAACAAAGGAAACCGAGAAAATTCTATATTATATTTTGAAAAAATTGCATGTCCACCCTAGGAGTTCTGAATTTATGCATACGACCTCGACAACTCCATATCATGTGCATTGCACAAACTATGTGAGGTAAACTACAATCGAACCCCTAGAATTTCTGAATATTGCAAAAGAATCCCACCAGAGCTAGAGACTATCACGTGCAGAGCACACGCTTCCTAGGTAAATTGCACTTTTCGTCCCTTATTTATTACTTGTTATATTTCTATGCAAGAATATTAAATAAGCGTTTCAGTCCCTGTATTTCCAGATAATTTTTTTGCAAAATAAAATCTGGAAAAATCATGTTTTACTCTTGATTTCTTCCTCTTCACTGTTTAAAAATTTCATCTTATTTTATTTTTATTTTCTATTTAAAAAATTAAAAATAGTATCATTTTCTCTGTTTCATATTTGAAAACTCATTAAAAATTAAATGTTGATTGACAAATTCTGAAAGACATAGATTAGGTGTATTTTATTCCAATTTTCACACATTAATCATTTATAAAACCCAAAAAATTACAAAATACCAAAAAATCTTATAAAAATCACAAACAATTATACAAAAATCAAAAAATATGATTTCAGCTCTAGTGTATAGATATTTGTCTATAGTTTAGCACAAAAATAATTTCCAGGAGTTTTGAGCTCTTGAAATATTTTTAAGTTGCAAATTACTCCAGGCTGTGAACTGTTTGTAATTTTTGCTACTATTTGATTTTTACAAATTTACAAAAATATATGAAAATTATATAAAAAGTACAAAAAATAATTTAAAGCCTTTAAAGCCCAAAAATATTTTCTCTGGATTTTTCTGAGTATTTTGTTATATAATTAAAAAATACAAAAAGATTGTGTGTGCATATTGTGACTTGTGTGTTTATTTGAAAATTAAAAATTGGAAAAATAAAAAAACCACTAAAATTATTTTCTTCGAAATTTGACTAGTTAGTTTTTCAACCGTGCTCCTTGTGTTCGACTCTGGTCGCTATACCAAGTAAGATAAATAGCGAAGACCGCTTACATTACATTGCATTGATTGATTTTTTTCTTAAGTGCTTTTGTACATATTTTTCTCGCTGACCGAACTGATTGGTTGAGGACAACAACCTATGATTATTTTTCCATCTTAATAGATCTCGATTTTTGATCGTCACCTTCCTTGGAGCATGCCGTTGCATGCGGAGGACGCCCGACTCCCTATAGGGCTTGTTAGAGGAGTATTCTACGACCAGAACACGAAGAAACAAAAGATCAAAAGTCACAAGCAGTGTGTTCTTGAGTGTTCACCTAGAGGTACCTATGGTCGTTAGATTAAGAACAAGGGCCCAAGTTTAATCCTGGCCCTTTCTTCTAGATGAAGGGGTAGGCATTGACATCCATCAGATCCTCCATGTGTCGTACGAAGGGCGATCGAATCAAAGGTGTTAAGTGGGAAAATTTCATATGCTCCCTTTACCTCTTTTTAATATTTAATTGGTTTTGTAAATACTTTGTGCCATTTAAAAAGTATTAGATAATTTGTATGTTATCTGAAATTGCGCTTTAGTCCTCGGCCACATCTCCTCATGTGATGGCCCACATGCTTAGGCAAATTGCATGTATTCCCCTACACATTTTGTAATTTTATTTTAATAAAAACTTCTGAATATTAGTAGTAAATTTCTGGGTTATTTGTACTGTGCCCCCTAATCTTTATTTTAATTGTAAAAATACCCCTCCTAGTTTAAGGATTTTTTTGTGTGTTGTTTTCTATTTATAAAAAAAACATCTATGGTTCAAAAATTTTAAAAAATAGGTTATATTTTTAGAACATCATTTTAGAACTTTTTCCTATTTATTAAAATAAAAAAGATCTAGGATATTACATGCTAGATTTAAAAATCTAAAAAAATACAAAATTATCTTTAAAATTTCCCCAAAAATTTCTTTGTGTTTAATATAGTATTTAGTACCCGGATGAAAAATCCCTAAAAATAGAAAAAGAAAATGACAAAAAATTTAAAAGTTCCAAAATCCTTTATAAAAATATGAAAAATTATAAAAAATTCCAAAATTACCATATTATGTTCAGTAATTTAATTTATAGTATATATTATTAAGAAAATAGTTTTGGAAAATTTTAACTGTATTTCCTATTTTTAATTTCCAAAAAATGCGACCTAATTATTTATCCTTCATTTAGGATATTTGTTACTTATCTCAAAAAATTAGTAAAATTATCCAAAAAAACATAAAAATAATAAAACATTTTTCAAACCCCAAAATATTTGATTTTCTCATTTTGATTATTCTACTTATATTTTTAAGTTAATTAATCTATAGAGTATTATATATTTATATATGCTAATATAATAGCTATAATATTATTTAAATGTTCCTGTAAATATTTTCTGCCGTTTAAAAATATTAGATAATTTGCATATTATCTTAAATTGCACTTTAGTCCTCAGCCACATCACCTCACGTGACGTCGCACGTGCTTGGGCAAATTGCATGTATGCCCCTACACATTTTATAATTTCATTTTAATATAAAAAGTTGGAATATTAGTTGTAAATTTCTGGGTTATATGAATTGTGCCCTCCGATCTTTATTTTAATTACAGAAGGATTTTTATGTTGTTTTCTATTTATTAAAAATAACATCTATGGTTCAAAAATTTTAAAAAATAGAATAAAGATCATGTTTGCTTGTAGTCTCATGCTCTATTTTAGAACATCATTTTAGGACTTTTTCCTATTTTATAAAATTAAAAAAAGAGCTAAGATATTCCATGTTAGATTTAAATAATCCAAAAAAATTATAAAATCATCTTTAAAATTTCCCAAATAAATTGTTTGTGTTTAATATAATATCTAGTACCCATACCAAAAATTACTAAAAATAGAAAAAGAAAATGTCAGAAATTAAAAGCTCTAAAATCCTTTGTAAAATCTAAAAAGATCTCAAAAAAAATCCAAAAATACCATTTTTTATTCTATAATTTTATTTATATTAAATATTATTAAATAAATAGTTTTGGAAAATTTTGTCTTTATTTCCTTTTTTAATTTCCAAAAAATTTGACTGAATTATTTATCCCTAATTTGGGATATTTTTGACTTAAAAACCCCCAAAAATTAGTAAAATTATCAAAAAAATCATAAATTAGTAAAAAATCTAAAACCCAAAAATATTTGATTTCACCATTTTTAAAAATTTTAAGTTAATTACCCAATAAAGTATTATATATCTATATATAGTAATGTAATAGCTATAATATTATTTATTATTAAAAATATATTATAACTATATTAAAATATATTTATATATTATTAGATATATATATATATATAATTAATTTAAATATATATATATATTATTTAAACCCACATTCTTGGATTAATTGTGTGCATACATATATACATTTTATATTATATATTCATTATTTATTTATATATAATATTAAGTGTTACATCATTTTGCTTCCTGTATTCAACACCCTACTCTGCTTGCCACTATACACATTTATTTGTAGGGTTTATAATAAATTTTTATTCACTCCCGCTTAGTCATTTAGTGATATCTATTGTGTGGGTTGGTTGTTGAGATTATCACTTGGGATTTGTGAGAGGTGATCTCAGCGACTTTACTCCCTTCAGATGTGGAGCGTAGGATTCTTTCCTCTAGCTTTAGATGTGTTTCAAATGGCACCGTTGCCGAGGAGCATTGGATTGTAGTACATTTTTGTGCATATATTTGCATATTATTCTCTTTTTATTCTATGTTTATCCATATTTACCTATTCTAATCCATATTTCTTATTGATCTTTCTTGTGAGGGTCCACTTGGTGACAGCTATCTCTTAGGAGGTGGGCGCACTCGAGACGAGTGGAGGTCGACCATCTCTTTGTGAGCTGATCTGGAGAGAGCAAAAGAGAAGGTCTTTTGCACTCTCCCCTATATTTCCATTTTATTGTATATAAAACCTTAGTATAGTATAAATAAATATCGTATTAAATACATATTAAATAAAATACTAATAATAAAAATCAAATAAAATACACATAAATATATAGTAATATATTATATATAGAATAAAATTTAGTTTTGAAGAATAAATTATTTTCTATTTTTCATAGAACAAAAGTAAATATAAAAATACACAAAGTTTAAAATACATAAAATATAAAAAGAACTCTAAAAATCTTTTAAAAATTACATAATGTATACTTTATTATATTCTAAATAGTAAACCAGAAACTAAAATAAAAATATATAAAAAATTTAAATATATATACAAAACTTTAAATAATTATAAATAATTCATTAAATATCACATAAACACACAATACCTTTTTTTAAAGTTATTTTCATCTATTTCCCAGTAAAAAATAACAAAAAATTTTCGTTCTACTTATTATTTTAAAATTCAAAATAGTTCCACATTTTCTTTAAAAACGTTACTTTAAACTTTAAATTTATATCAAAATCCATAAAGTCCTCAAAATTACCTAAACATCCATAAAAAAAATAAAAAAAAACACAAAATGCTCAAAATTAAAATCGAATAAAAATAATATAAAAATAATACGTATAACTACTTTACATATAGGTATTTAAGACACTCAAAAATAATATAAAATCCTATAAAACAAAATAAAAATAACAAAATCCAATTAAAATCGATGTAAATTAGAAAACCATATACCTTAGCTACTCTACCTGTATACCCTAGTTTCCATAGTTTACATCCCAAAGTTCGTCACTCTTGTACTATCACTATACTCATTATTTTATGAATATAAATAAAATATACAAATCTCTATCTGTGAATACTGTTCGGTTGAAACATCGACATTGTCTATCTCTTTTAGATGACTAGACCAAACTGTTTTTTAGCAAGCACAGGAGCCCTAGGTGCCCTTAAGCATCCTAGACCTCCATGCCTCCATTGATGAGGCCTGAAACTTCTCGAGCATCCTAGTAGTTACAGATCATGGCCAGGAGACCACTGAGCATCTCAACAGCTGATTTGAGCACTGGAGCAAGGAGATATGACTAATTGAAGCAGACCAGGGGTGTTGTTCTTCTGTGTTCATCCAACCAATTCTACAGTCGTCCGATGATGACTGTTACTCCAGATCTTCAATAACCATTGGATTAGGCCTATTAAGCACCGTCAGATCTTCCACGGGATCTAGTCCTAGCCTTGCATCCACAAACCGATATTGGTGCACCTCGACCATTGATCAGCTTAAGTGGATCAAGATCCACCACTCATCAGCGCTCTTTATGGAGTATTTTGCATCCCAAACCCCCAGCCTTTTGTATTTATAATTAGTTTTATATCTTCCATTGCATTATATTTAGTGTTGGATATTCTATGAAAAGAACCCTAAGGTTTCTATTATTTACACTCTAGTCCTCACACCTCAAGTGTTGTCCCATGTGAGGTGATGTGATATTTGCATGGATGCCCTTATAGTTTATGGACATATTTCTAAATGCATTCATAGTTTTTATTAATTGAAATGTAGTCCCTACAACTGGGCATTTTATTTACTTTTATTTTATGCATTGTAATTTTTTATTGGTTCAAAATTATAAGAAAGTTAATGCATATGCATGCCATGATGCTTGTACTCGCATAATTTTTATTTTGCATTTTTTAGTATTCCTATTTATTAAAAATACAAAAATAAGATTTTATTTCCCGTCTAAATATTAAAACCAATAAAAATTATAATAGCTTCTCCCCAAATTCACCAAAAATAGATTATTTATATTATATTATGTTCTACCACATATTCAAATTCCCTAAAATTATGATAAATATTAAAATCCCAAAGTCTAAAAGTCTTATAAAATTAGCAAAAAATATTTAAAAGTATATTTTTTGCTTATAAATTTTCTATATTATATATACGATAAATTTAAAATAGATTGAGGTTAATTTTGGACTTATTTATATTCATTAAACCTAAAAAATCAGATATTTAATTTTTACATTGATTTACTATATCTTTTACTTTAAAAATACATAAAAAAGTAAAAACTCTATAAACATTAGCAAAAATAGAGAAAAATGCAAAAATCATCAGAATACTTTATTTGTTATATTCCAAATATATTTTCATTTATTTAAAAATATAATAATATATATTGACTATATTATATATATATAGTATTGATATCACTTGTAAAATCATTATTATTATATATAATTGTATATCTTATTTAAAAATTAAAATAAATAAAAATTGCAATAATAAAAGAAAAATAAAATATAAATATAAAATAATTACAAATCCAAAAAATGAAATATTAAAAAACTATAAAATTTTGTAAATAGAAAAACATAAAAATACAAACACACAAAAAATATTATTAAGTAATTAATAATATATTTTGTTCTCTATCCGTGTTGTCTCTATGGTTCAACACTCTAGATACTTAGACTATACACATAATTTGTAGAATTAAAACAAATTTCTAACTCACATTACACCTTTATTGGTTTCATAAATATCTATGGGTTTGATTGTTGCTTGAATTGTATTTCATGTTCGGTCAACACAACGATCGCTTTTCTAGCTTGTTAGATCACCAGTCCATCCCAAGTCCCGTTCATCACCTAGTGGATGACCTAAATTGGCGATTGATGCAGTGAAGGGGTTGCATTCCAAGAAATAGTATCCCAAAAAGATTAGGGACTGCGTTTTCAATAAAATGAAGCTGGATGGATCAATATATTGAAGGATACATTGTTGAATATAATGTATAAATTTCTACACAGTATACTTGAATAATGAACCTAATAATTAATCGAAAATGACTATATGAAATGATGTTTTCTTGTATATACATAATGTCACAATTTTCACTCTATGTGAGAGGCCATTCGAAATGTTTAAATGTAGGTTCATGAGCACTAAGGATTGTGTCTTATCTCATCTATACATTTGAAACATATAATATCTATTTATCTCGACTTCAAAGCATCATATAATCTACAGATACATGAGATGGACTTCATTCCCTAACTCCAAGAACATGCATGCTTTAGAAAGAAGAAAAAAAGGAAAAAGAAATCTCTGTCACATATTTTCTATACTAATATATCATTGTATCTTTCATTGTTGTAAGCGCAATGCATAACACCCCAACCCAAATATATCCCTACATCAAAACTCACAAAGTGTGAAAATATGTTATAAGAACGGGAGATTTTTTTAACAGTATGTTAAATAATTTTGGGGTTTGGAACATCCCCCTTGGGATCCAAACCTGGATCATGTAAAATATAGACACATTGTACTACTATTAGACCATTCCTTGGATTCATAACAATGGAAGATTACACTTGACAACTTCCACTTAAGCATTTTAAGTGTTATATATGTGTCCACTTGCACCAGAATCGAACACATAGTTAGGGTCAATATTCCTCGTATAACGGTATACAATACAAAATGCCAGAGTTACATGAAGAACAAGCGTCGACATAGTCAAATCAACATCTTACTGACCATATACCCTTACAAATATAAATAATGTCCATGCATGTCATTCCACGATACATACGTCATTATGGTAGCCTTTATAGATTGTGGGCCCATTCACTGTAGATCCAGATACGAGTATTTTTTACTTATTATTTCGTATAATTAAAAGCTGATTCTATATTATATGTAAGGGAATATTAGGGATAAGGCACCTGCTCAACACTTAGTAGTATGCCTGAAGATGTTAGGGATTTCTTCAGAGTAAAGTTGTATACTGAATTTGAAGTAGTAGATATTAAGGTACCATCTGTTACTTATCATGTCAATCTGCTTATAAATATAATTATTTCTGTTTGGAGATAGAGGGAGAAAGAAATAAGAAAAACTGACAAAGGTTCCTTTGACGACATACAACTTTGGTTGCACTCCCTTATAAATTCCTATAAAAGGAATTTTAATGCCGACTTTCTTGGGATTTCTGGTTCCAAATTCCTTTAGTCGCTGTCTGTTGCAGCATGAATCAAAGAATTAACCTGTATATTTTATGTTTTCCTGCACTAAATCCAACTGAATTCAACTTATGCTGCTTTCAGTAGTACGTGAATCTGGACCAACAATTTTCAGATGACGTTCTCCTAATTCACATGTTAAAGGAATACGCGACATCGACGGAGGCGTGTAGCTGGATCATCCAAGTCTAGGCAACTGAACGTGTCTGTTCTTGATGACACACATGGAATCAAAATGCAGATGGATATTGATCTAGAAATAGAAGGACGGCGAGCACTGGTAGATAAGTGCTGCTGCTGTATTGATGTGGACATGCTAACCGCGCATCACGCGGGGGGGTATGCGCTATGATAGCCACCCTTAAACTAATGTCAATGCTGAGAGGGGCAGCCCATCAGTGGATTGGATCCACCGGATCTGATCAACCTGATGTGGAGGGCACCAACTTGTGGGCATGCCACTTTCAACCTTTTCATCTCCATCAACCCCTATCCCCTTCATAGTTTATGCCATTCTTCCTCTTTGATACCCACAAGGGACACCCTCCTTTATCATGTCCATGTTGTACCATTTGTGAGGGTGATAGGAATTGCAGCTGTGTTGATATGGGCTGTTGCCTTTCACAGAATGCAGGGGGCACTCAGCACAGTGCTCACTATCTCGTAATGTCATCGAGTGCTCCCGTGGATTTTAGTTGTGCAGGGTTTGTCCTGTCACGAGAGCCACTCCTTTGGGGTCACCTGTTCATGTGTATCCTCCGCAGAGGGCTTGCTTTTTGAGTCACCTGCACTGGTGAAGATTGGCATGGCACGTAGATTACTCAGTAGGATTGGATTTCTACTTCTTAGGGTATGGGAGGAATATTCTTCTGTCCCATCACAATGCTGGAAAAAGGATGCATTTGCATGATGAGCTTCATGATGATCTAGTGTCCCCCTTGTCAGCTTCGCGCTGGGAGCCCAACGTGTGTAAAAACGTGCCACCGGTATCTCGATCAAGACGGATCCTCTACTGTAATACAATAGGTTTTGTAACATAGAGATCCGTCCGATGGAGATCGGACGACCCTCATCGGGGACCGACAATCCCCGACCTCCTTATGAGGGTCGTTTGATCTCCATCAGGCGGATCCCTGCGTTGCAACACCTGTTGTATTACAGCAGATGATCCATCCTCGTGTCTCGACTCCCATAGGCTTGAAGAACCGCAAACTCGGGTGGCAGTACTAGTATGCAACTTATGATCGTCTCAACACACACATTGTTGGGTGTGTTCTCCTTCTTATAATAACTCAACCTTTAAAGGGAATTTTCCCGAATTATGATAATCCCATGGGATTTAGGACCCGTGCACACCTCGCAGTCTTCAGGTCATGCACATATTAAGGATTTGTTCCTTCATCCAAAGAATCAACTCAAGAGAGAGATCGAAGAGAGAAGGAGAGGGAGAAGAGAAGTAGTTGCCCATTGCGATAGTATTGACTCATTTCAACACATGATCAGAGATCAAAGCACAGCCACATGTCCTGATTTGTGGATGATTACGATTTTACGACATCAACATGTTGGTGATCCCAACAATATTTTTTGCCTTAAACTATCTTTGCTTTTGATTATTTTTATCATATACAAAATGTAGGCTTTGTTATGTCCATATGCCTTCCGCCTTTTCAACCAAAAAGCCCGCATCCAAAACTAACAAAGAACGGGATTTTAAGAATGAGCAGGTGATAAATCTCCAGTTCATCACATTTATTATTTTATTTTGGTCTTCAAACCTTAATTAAATGCATGTAAATAGCATTAATTTGTACGAAATAACATTCATTATTTACTCTATAAATATTGGATAAAATAATTATGTAATGTCAAAATAAAAGAATAAAGAAAAGAAAAGGAATGAAATCAAATACCTAAGATATTAAATGACCCTAAACCCCGAGACCAAGTCAAGAAATGACTTGGTCGACAAGGAATAAAGTAGAGGGAGATAAAGACCAGAAATAACAATAAAACAATAAATTTTATTCCTCAATAAGTCCATTTTGGGAAATATTTTAAAATATATTATTTATATCCAAAATCAATAAACTTTGAACATGAAACTTGTAGAAAAAAATACAAAGAAAAAATAAAATGATTTCACTTAAAAATAATGCACATTGTGCCCCGGACTCTCAAAATAAAAAGCCACAAAGGAAATTTTCTAGACATGTATCTTCTCCATATGAACTTAAAATTCACCAAATTCCTTTATTGTTCATAAAATTAAAGTATCTATTTAATGAAGGTAATTTCATTCTTTTTGAAGTTAAGATGCAAAAGTAAGATTTTTGGGCCCTCATTGTGTAATATACATGAATAAAACAATCATTTTATTTGTTCTTTGTATTTCACTTTCTTATATTTTTATATATTTGTAAACATTATTTTAAATACATGAACATAATTAAGTTAAATGAAAAATATATTAAATAAGTAATTAAACTATAATACATAGATGACTTTTACGTGTATATACCATAAGATAAATATACATATTTATTTATGTGTACAAATAACTTCAGAAAAAATATAATATATATGTGTATATTTAAGTAAGCTATAAATATATAAAATAAGTGTATAAAATAATAAAATATAAAATACAAAATAAAATTAAAATACATTATATATAAGTCAATATACCTATATTTACGCTTGTAAGAATAAACACCTAATAAATTAATTTTTAAAAATAAATTAAATTTAATATAAAATACTACATAAAATAATAAATATTTTTTATGTTTTGGCTAAAAATTAATAAAACCATTTATTATTTTTAAATAAATTAATAACGGATTTTCTCAGAACTTGTCATTTTCTGATCTAACATGGACCAATGAGGTGCGTGCCAAAGTTAACAGAGGTTAATGATGAATACCCATTCATCACTCTTTATTCTCCTATTTTAGCTACAAAAACCTTTGCAAATACATGTAAATATGTGTAAATACAAATAATTACCAAAAGCATGCATTGTGTAAAAAGATATAATTAGCATGTTTTTGTGCAAAAATAAAAGAATAAAGAGTAAAAAGAAAAAGAGGGAAATATTTAGAATAAATATTGAGCAACCTAACCCAAGGGAGGGCTCAGCATGGGCCTGACCGCATAAAAGCCAAAGTAGAGGGAGATAGGAGCTCATGTGTACATACTTTTGTAAATAAATAAAATTATATTTTCCTCACCCAAAAATATGCTTGTATACATTCTGTATATATTTAGAAACTATTAAAAACAAAATAAAAATTTAAAAATCAAAATTCCAAAAATACCCTTTCACCATGTACATAGACCATCATCCTTTATTTATTTAACCCTATAAATAAATAAAATTATTTTCTAAACTTTTTGTAAATATTCTATGTTACATATTGTAAATACAAGAAATAAAACAAAAATCAAATAAAAAGTACAAAATTAAAAATACAAAAATACATTGTATAGATACCATGTATATAAATGTATTCATCTATTTATTTCACCCTTGTGTATAAATAATTAAAATAAAATAAAAATACCATTTTGTTCTTTATTTTATGATGTAAATAAATAAAATATAAAATGGGCATAAAAATACATAAAAATAACAAATAAAAAAATCAAAAATTAAAATCTATATAGTGTACATATACCTATATATATAGCTACCCTATTTTTATTTCCAAAAATTAATTAAAAATCACCAAAAAATAGAAAAAAATAAAAGAAAAATATTTCATGTTTTGAGTTTTTCTTAATTCGGCCTTTTTCTACCTTAAATTAAATAAACAAAAAATTTAATAACGTGGCAGCTCCTGATTGGTCCACGGGGGATTGTTGACCCCGGTCAACTCCCCCGCGGACTCTTTCCTTTTGCGTCAACTCGCGCCCGACCTGACTTCGCCGAATTTTCCACGCGCCTCCAGCCTGTCGCCTCCGCAAACCCCGTGCCCGGATCCTTCGCCAATCATCCATCATCCTCGCCGCATCCTTCGCCGAAGGATCCACGCCTTCCATAGCCGTCTCCACCCAACCCTAATCGGCCCTGTCTCCATATATATCCCGACCTCCGCCGCCTCCGCGCCTGATCTTTGGACCTTCTCCTTCTTCCCAGTGACCTCCAGAGGCACCGCGAGAGTGACAGCAAGCGATCGCCCTTGTTGCAGTGAGGCGAGGAGGTGAATCCACTGATCCGGCGTTCTTCGCCGCCGTTGCTCCGCCACCAGCGTGAGCACCGAGCCTCGGGCCGAGACGACCCTTGAGGCTACGACCAGGAGCACCCCCTGCTCTTCCCCAGTCTCTCCGACCACCCAGGTAGATCCTTTAGGCCGTAGTTTAGCGTAAAATTCGATTCTTAGCTTACTGGTAGCGTAGCTCCGCCGCCGTCGCCAGCCACCTCCGATCTCCCATCTGCCATTCCGACCCGACCATCATCTTCGCCAGACCTCTCCGCATCTTCTTCACCCATTCACCCAACCCAGATCGCACAGGATCTGGGAATCGAGCTCCTCCGCCGACCACCTTCGCCGGAGCTATCCATTCCGACGCACCATGCACCTTCACGCCGCCTAACCGGGTCGAGGCAATTTGCCCTCGACCCGTGAGTCTTCTGGTTCACTTTGCAGGTCAAAAGGAGGCCATCTGAGGCCCCCTCACTTCCAGGCCAGGAGCTCGACTCCGTCGACCTCGCCGGAGCCCCTTCAGGGCTCGGTTGGGTCATCGGAGACCACCACCAGCTGCGGGACACCCTCGCGGACCTTCTCCGATTTTCAGACGCAGCTGGGGAGGTCAGGAGCGCACGTACTGGGCCGGCGAAGTTCGCCGGCCACCTGTTCTTCCTCGACCTTCAGTCACCGTTCGATCGCCCTCCAGCTCCAGTTTCAATCCTAGCCATCCGTTCCAGGAGCGTCAGACACCGCACGATCAAAGGAGGAGTGATCCGGACCATTGGATCTTGAGATGAGGCGCAGCTGAGCCGACACCGTCAGATCCTCCACGTGTCTTCGTCTGAGCCATCCGATCACGCCAAGGATTGCAGGAGTGAGGCGCCTTCGCCTCTCCACCGTCGGATCTACACGTGGCGCCCGCTCCGCCCTTGGATCGTAATAAAGGGGTAAATTACCGTAGGCCCCCTCGTAGTTTATGCTTTACATTTCAGTCCTGTAAATATTTTGAGTACTTTATTTACGTTGGGTTATTTGCATAGTGGACCTCGTACTTTTCAGTATTTGCATTTATGCCCCTATTTGTGTGAGACACGTGCATCAACACGTGATATTTTGGTGTATTTGCGATTTTAGCCCTGTAGTTCTGGATGTTCCTTAATGAATGAAAAGTTTTTGATATTTGCATTTATGCCCCTGTGAGCGTTTTATTTCCGCATGTGCGCCTTTTTAGTGGGTAATTTGCATAACAGCCCCTGGACTTTTGGTACTTGTTACCAATAAGCCCTCGGAACTTATTTTTCTTACATTTGGGTCCCTGAGTGCCCCAGACACGCGCCTCGCGCATGATTTCTTGGGTATTTTGCACCAGACCCCCCAGAACTTTTGGGTATTTGCACTTTGGTCCCTGTGCACAGTGCCCTTCCTTTGTTTTTGAATAAAATATCAAATCACCTCCAAATTCGATGAAAATTTGACTCATGGCTCCTGCCATGGTGTAGAATTTTTGTGAATTTTTGAGGACATTTTTGATTTCATTTGCTATTTTTAAAAATTCAAAAACCCATATTTTTGCTACTGTTTGGATTCAAAAACCCCCAAAAAAATATCAAAACCCTTTTTAAAAATCCTATAAAAATTAGTTACTGTTTATTTGGTGTTCCTTGATTTTCTAGCCAATTTTGGATATTTTTAATTGAGTAAAAACCCTAAAAATCTAAAAACACCTCAAAACTCATAAAAATCACAATAAATAATTCAAAAACCCAAAAACAATAATTTTGGTGCTCAAATTTTCCTTGTTTTCTCTAGTATACAGGAAAATTACCTCCAGGTCCCTTTGAGATCCTTAGATATTTTATCTTTGGGTTTTGGGCCTTGCTGGACAGTACCCTTTATTTTTAGCACTGTTTGATTTTTAGAAAAGAAAATACACCTTATAAAAATCCCAAAAATTCACCAAAAACACTTAAAAACCTAAAAAACATAAAAACAATTTTTCTTGAATTTTTGTTTGATTTTTGATGCTTTAAATAAATTGCTCAAGTGTGCTTGTTTTTGCTTTTCTCATTTTCTTCATATATTTAAAATTTCCAAAAAAATCTAAAAATCATTAAAAAACACTAAAAATATTTTCTCTGTATTTTATCTCATTTTGACTACATCGTAGGCCGCAAGGCCAATCTGTGCTCCTTGTGTTCGACCCTGGGTGCTATAATAGGTTAATCTCTTAGCTAGGACCGCACTTCGTGTTTTGATCTCTGATTTATTTCGCGGTTCGATATTTTTCTTGATAGACTTAGCCCGAGTGATTGAGGTCGCGACGACCATTTCTTTACCTTTACCTTAGTCGTTCGGGCGGCCATCAGAATGGCGCCGTTGCCGGGGAGCACGGCTTTGTAGTCAGTTTTTCCATATTGTCTCTCTATATTATCATTGTTTTCTGACACTCTCTCTCTTTGATTTTTGTGCGAGGTACTGCGTGGACAACTTGGAGTTTATTTTTTGAGGACCCGCATAGGAGGAAGAGCAGGGAGAGGAGGAAGAAGAATTTTATTTTGAGAGAGAACAATATTTTTTGTAATAATTTAGAACTTGGACACTTGTGGACACTTGTAACTTAGCGGGTCTGTTTCGCCGAGTACCGGTGTGCTCGGGGGACCCATTTGGATTTTTGCGGCTTTTTCTGCGGTTTTGATAGCTAGCTGCCTTTTCCGGTGTTTACGCGGTTTTTCTCGAGCCCCTAGATTTAGGAATTTCTCTTGCTTGTGCCGTAATTAGTAGGGTCCCCACACTTAATTGCTTATCTGTTCCTATAGATCGTTAATTGGACCTACTAATAATAAATAATAAAAATAACTTAGTCGCTTTCCTGAGAACCTACGCGCCGCGAGCCTGTCCCGCAAGCGCTACTCCTGAACTCGACCTGTCGAGAAGAGGAGGGGTGGGCCAAGACCGGACTCTTTGGATCAAGGGCGAGTGACTAAGTTAGACGGTTCTGCGCTAGGAATTGCTCATCTAGGACTCGGTTTTTCCTCGCTGCACCATTTAGGTAGTTTAATTCTGTCTTTAAATTCTGCGCGGATCACTTGCATGTAGAGTGCTGGAGACAAGGTACGCATTTCTTTCTCTGCATGCATCATTGATTTCTCCGCGCATCGGTTTTTTTCGTTTTCTCCCTCTGTTTTTGGCTTAATCATCAGGAGAATCGGAAAATTCGTTAGGCCGCTTGTATTTATTTTGAAAAAAAAATTAAAAAGAAAAACAAAAAAAATTGGGACTGGATAACACTATTGACCCTAAAAGACACTTCACCTAAAAAATTGTCTTGGGGAGAGCAACCCCCTCACTGGTTGGTTTGATTGTGCGAGAGAGTGACCCGAACACTAGGTAAAGCCCCCCGGTGCTCATCTCGACTGATTACCGACTCTTCTGTGCGGGACAGTCGGTTGAGAGAGTATCGGGTATCCCAGCAGGTCACGTAATCGCTCTGATATCCTGTGTGTTCACCCAATAAAATTGACAAGATAAATTGACCGAGCTTTCACGGTCTTCAGATTGTGTTGCGTTGGTGAACCGGGGGTTTGCTTTGCGATCATATTTTCTCCAGATCCCATCCGCCCAACTCGCCAGATCAAGATGATGGGTAGAAGATCTCTTAGGCAGCCTCTGGCTGCACCGCTTTCAGGCGCGTCTACTTCACCATCTAGGTTGGCCCGTGAGAGTCGAGACCAACTCTCCGGGCCCGAGTTCGATTCCACCATGTTCCCCCTCGATCCCCTTTCTTTTGCTACCGAGAGACATGAGCCCGAGGAAAGACGAATTAATTTGACAGAACCTGAGTTGGGCTCCTCTGATTTTGCAGACGTCACTATGGCCGGAGCCGACAGTTCAGATGATCGCCAGCCCGAACACTTTGTACTAGACCAGGGAGCGATCAACTCCACCCTGATCGCATCATTAGAAACAGTACAGCAGCAGCTACGCGATCAGGGAGCTTTCATGATTGAGATGAGAAGGGAGTTGGAGCGACTCAGAGAAGAGAGAGATCAGAGCGAGCCTGAGGACATTCCTGATGCTGATGCAGAGGCAGCAGCCGCAGCAGCCGCAGCAGCGGCTGCCGCAGCGGCAGCCGCCGCCGGAGCAGGACCACCGAGAACGATGCGGGAGTTACACAACCCTGGATCTACACTGATGCACCATTGGGTGGTGGTACCTGCTATCATGGGGGATTTCAAGTTCCCTACGAATACCCTGCAGATGCTTCCTCATTTTCACGGACTTGCCACCGAGGAGCCCCACCTCCATCTCCAGGAGTTTTTGATGATCTGCAGCACTGTCCACGACCGTCATGTGGACCAGGATACGATTCGGATGATGGCCTTCCCTTTTTCACTGGCAGATAGAGCAGCCGCCTGGCTGAAGCATTTAGGGAAGTTTGTTTACACCTGGGATCAGCTCCGCACCGAGTACTTAAACAAGTACTATCCACTCGGGCGGACGAATGCAGCGAAGGCCCTGATCAACAACTTCTCCATGCTCCCTAACGAGCAGTTTCACGAGGCATGGGAGAGGTTCAGAGAGCTTCTGGATAGATGCCCACACCACGACATTTCCAAGCCGAACCTAGTTCAGAGCTTCTTTAGTGGGATGACGCCAGAGCTTCAGGGTCTGGTGAATGCTTCTTGCGGCGGATCCTACTTTGCCAAGGACCACAACCAAGTCTGGGCCATCTACGAAGAGATGGCCGAAAATTACATGGTGATGTCCCAGACTCGGTTGTACACACAGAGATCTCAGCAGCCGCCAGGACCCGTGCAGTACCAGCGGATAGCACGGGTTGATGCAGGTCCATCCAGTTCGTCCACAGTTGCAGCCGCACAGGCAGAGTCGGCTGCTGCGGACATGGGGATTATCAGTGAGAAGTTGGACCGCATGGAAATAATAGAGAAGAAGCAGTGCCAGGGCATAACTCAGATGGAGCAGATGGCACAAACTCTGAGCGACGTGAAGACCCATCTCTTGTGTCTTCAGGAGGCACAGACGGCTTCTCAGCCCCGTCTTCAGTCGCGAGGCGATTCCGGTGGCAGCCGCAGCTCGTCCCAGCGCTCCAGCTCCTTGCAGCAGCCTAGACAAGTTCACCTTGTACAGGCGGAGCCGTACCAGCAGCAGCAGCCCTCTTACCAGTCACCACCATCTCCAGACTTACAGATGGTGGTATATCAGCCGGATCAGCCTCTGGATGTACTCCCACCAGCCCCTTACGATGCGGAACCGTTGATGGATGTCAACGGGATTTGGTATGACCGTCCTCAACCTGGAATCCGAAGAGACCATCCCGGATTCAGGTGGGGGAATGGGGGTAACCAGTCCCAGCAGCAGCCAGCCGGTCAGGGAGGGCAATACTCCCAGCAGAGAGATCACCAGCAGCCCCCAGCATACCAGCCATCATCCTTCGTACCTCGTCCCTACCAGCAGCAGGGACAGAATTGGAGACGTGAGCAGCAAGCTCATCAGCAGCAGCATCCTTCCTCTTACCCCTCTCAGCCGCAGCAGCACCAGGTCCAGCAGCCTCATTACCAGAGAGGCAACCCGTCGGGCTCCCATGAGAGCCCCGCCTTGGATGATCTAGCCCGCATCTTCACAGAGCAGCAGGCTACATTTAGACGGGAGATGGACGAGTTCCGCCAGGAGATGCGGGACCTGATGAGAGGGAAGGCCGCCATCCCTGCACAGATCGAGCCTAATCCGAATAGCTTGAAGAGGAAGTCTGAGCAGGTAGTTCACACTGAGCCTACCACTCCTAGTGACACATTTGATGATATATCGTCGGATCTATTTGATGCTGATTTTGTCACACTTAGGAGCGGTAGAAGACCAGCAGGCGGCGCCTCATCTGAGCGACGACGCGAGGATCCATCTAGAGCGCCAGATGAGGAAGAGGAGAGCGGTACTGAAGCCGCACATGATGATGACGGTGGTACTGATGCCACCAGAGATGCTGATTCCACTGGCGGTACTGAGGCCGCCGCTTCACCATATCGAGGAGGTGGTACTGACGCCACCAGCAGAGCCGAGCCAGCCCGCGGTACTGAGGCCGCAAGACGTCTAGTTGTAGAGCCAGCTAGAGGTGGTACTGAGGCCACCAATATTCATTCTGATAGAGATGTTGTTTTTCCTCGTATGAATGTGTCTCGGGACTCTATTTTGAATAAAGGAAAAGGTTTAGTTTCTTCTGATCCCACTGTGGTGAATGATGTATGTGAGGATCCGGTCATCGAACCATCTAGGCCTATTCCTAGTCCTTCATCTGAGAAGGACCCTGTGATCCCCTTTCCTAGAGCCCTTGAGTTGGGGAAGGGGAAGAAAAGAGAAAAAGATCCAAAAAAAAAGAGAGCAGGAGGAGTTCAGCCAGAGCATGATAGACCGATTTCACATCCAGCTGACCCTCCATGAGGCTTTGCAACACATCCCTCTTCTTCAGCGATCCTTGAGAGACAGAACCACAGTCAAGAGGAAGAAGAGGAACAAAACCGCAGAGATTCATGTGTTGACAAAAGCCACGTGTTACGCGATCCAGAACCATCTGCCTACCAAGAGGCCAGATTTAGGAGCCCCATATGTCAGATGCCAGATTAGTGAGCAGAGGTTCGACCGTACTCTATTAGACAGCGGATCGTCGATCAACCTTCTTCCGGCAGCCCTTCTCAACCACTTAGAGTTGGGCACTCTTAGACAGAGCAGGACATACCTTCAGTTTGCTGATCGGTCTGTCAAGAGGCCAAAGGGGTTGTTGCGAGACGTTGTCGTCACGATTCAGGGTTTGCAATTCCCCGTGGACTTCGTAGTGCTGGACATGGAGACCCCTGACTCGTTGACCGATTCCCCCATCATCCTCGGTCGCCCGTTCTTGGCCACAGCCAAGGCAGTGACTGACCATGACAGTGGGAAGGTATTCTTTCGCGTCCAGGGCGAGAGTATACAAATAGAGACGGTCAAGGACCACAGAGCCAGAGATAGATCCCGCTCAGAGGGCAGTACAGATTCAGAACATCTGACAGATACAGAGCCAGATATACACCAGGACTTTGATTTTGTGATCACAGATGATGAGGCAGCTTGGGCAGACCCTGCAGCACAGACCATCCTCTCATATTCAGATACAGCTGATGCAGAGATGATAGCAGAGGATAGTCTGGAGAGCACAGCCCTGGTTCAGGATACTATTGATTCGGCAGAGTCGGACCTTGATCGCGACACGATTTTCAGTGATGGTGGTACTGAGTCCACCCTACTCTACGGTGGTACTGATGCCACCGCAGTTGATACAGATCCCTCGGATTCAGAATCTGATTTGGCAGATTGCGATGATCAGATGCCAGACCTGGATCCACCTGAGCCTACAGATGAGGAGGAGGTAGAGGTAGAGCAGATCAGAGACAATGCAGAGGACCCGCCTTCTCCAGAACCAGCTTGTGAGAGTTCTTTATCATTTTCCCAGGCAGATCTGGCAGAATTGTCAGCATACACACATCTTCTTCAGAAACCAGATTTGCCAGCACTCAGCTGTCCAGAGCTAAAGCCGCTCCCTACTTCGCTGAAGTATCGATTCCTTGCGGGAGAGTCTGAGATGTACCCAGTCATCATCTCTGCCGATCTGACTGGAGAACAAGAATCCCGTTTGATGGGGGTTCTTGAAAAGAACCGCAAGGTAATTGGATGGAGCGTAGCAGATCTCCATGGGATTAGTCCCTCGTTGTGCTCCCACCATATCTATCTCGAGGAAGGGGCAAAGCCGTCGCGTGAGTTCCAGCAGCGACTGAACCCCAACCTACGAGAGGTTGTCATGAAGGAAATATCAAAATGGTGGAGTGCAGATTTTATTTATCCCATTTCCGACTCCAAGTGGGTTAGCCCCTTGCATGTGGTGCCCAAGAAGACGGGCATCACGACTGTGATCAGTGAGTCGGGAGAGGAGATTGCTACACGAGTACCCACCTCTTGGCGGGTCTGCGTTGACTACAGGAGACTCAACCAGGCCACCAAGAAGGACCATTTCCCCCTGCCTTTTATTGATCAAATCATAGAGAGACTGGCAGGGAAGAGCCATTATTGCTTCCTGGATGGGTACTCGGGCTACAATCAAGTGGCCATCGCTCCTGAGGATCAGGAGAAGACCACCTTTACCTGTCCCTTCGGTACATACGCCTTCCGACGCATGCCATTTGGGCTATGCAACGCCCCTGCGACTTTTCAGAGATGCATGCTGTCGATCTTTTCGGACATGGTAGGGGAGTGTTTGGAGGTCTTCATGGACGACTTCTCGGTTTACGGCGACGGATTCGATTCCTGTCTTGACTGCCTAGACCGAGTGCTCCAGCGATGTATTGATACCCGCTTGGTTCTGTCTTGGGAGAAGAGTCACTTCATGGTGACTCAAGGGACGGTGCTTGGCCACATCATCTCCAACAGGGGCATGGAGGTTGATCCGGCCAAGGTGGACGTCATTAGAAAACTCGCACCGCCGTCCAATTTGAAGCAGCTACGGTCATTTCTGGGGCATGTTGGTTTTTATAGGAGATTCATTCATGATTTCAGCAAGATCGCCCGACCGTTGACTGACCTCTTGACGAAAGACACCGAGTTCCTTGTCGATGACAAGTGTCTTTCGTCCTTCGAGACTCTCCAGCAGTGTGTTATTGAGGCTCCTGTCCTTCAGCCACCCGATTGGTCTCTCCCATTCGAGATCATGACGGACGCCTCTGATTTTGCCGTAGGGGCCGTGCTAGGACAGAGGAGGGATGGAGTTCCGTTTGCCATACACTATGCTAGCCGCACATTGGATTCCGCCCAGCGGAATTATACGGTCACAGAAAAGGAGATGCTAGCAGTAGTGTTCGCCCTAGATAAGTTCAGATCGTATATCATTGGATCTAGAGTGACTTTGTATACTGACCACACCGCCATCAGGTACCTCATGTCAAAGAAGGATGCCAAGGCCAGACTTACCAGATGGATCCTTCTACTCCAGGAGTTCGACATTGAGATCAAGGATAAGCCTGGAGTCAAGAATGTGGTGGCGGATCATCTTTCCCAATTAGAGCAGCCTGAGGATTCTGAGCAGATTGATCCTATTCGAGATACCTTCCCAGATGAGGCGATCCTTGCTATCGCCTCACTCCCGTGGTATGCCGATATTGTGAACTTTCTCGTTGCTGGGAAAGTCCCACAAGATTGGCCCAGGCAGAGGCTTGAGACCTTCCTTGCGAAGGCCAAGTCCTACCACTGGGAGGATCCCATCCTTTACCACGAAGGAGGGGATAGCATCTGGCGTCGGTGTATTCCTCAGGAGGAGCATCATAGTGTCCTCACTTACTGCCACAAGCTTGAGGCAGGAGGACATCATTCTGGGAGAAGAACGGCACAGAAAGTGCTCCAATCCGGCTTGTGGTGGCCTACCCTCTTCAAGGACTCTGATGAGTTCGTGAAGAGGTGTACTGACTGTCAGAGGATGGGCACTTGTGGACAGCGTGATATGATGCCGATGCAGCCCATTCACTTCTGTGAGGTTTTTGACACATGGGGCATCGATTTCATGGGTCCATTCCCTAAGAGTCAGGGATTTGAGTACATTCTGTTGGCCGTAGATTATGTTAGTCGTTGGGTTGAGGCTATCCCCGCCCGAGCCGCTGATGCGAGGACAGTTTGCAGATTCTTGAGAAAAAATATCATCACGCGGTTCGGGGTTCCACGAGTTCTGATTTCTGATGGGGGATCTCATTTCGTCAACGACCAGGTAAAGGCACTTGCTAGCGAGTTCAGCATAGACCATCGTGTTGCCACACCTTACCATCCACAGACGAATGGTCTAGCTGAGGTGTCGAATAGGGAGATCAAGAATATTTTGCAGAAAGTCGTCCGCCCTGACCGAAAGAATTGGTCACAACTTTTGGACTCGGTTTTGTGGGCATATCGGACGTCTTTCAAGACTCCATTGGGCACATCTCCCTTTCGCCTCGTTTATGGCAAGTCGTGCCATCTACCTGTTGAGCTGAGGCACAAGTCACTTTGGGCAGTTACAGATATTCTTATGGATCCAGATGGTGTAGGAGACCAGAGGAGGGCAGAGTTAGCCGCCTTGGAAGAGCTTAGAGATATAGCTTTCTCAAACAGCCTACATTATAAAGAGAAAGTGAAGGAGTGGCATGATTCTCATATCAGCCACAAGCATTTTGAGATTGGACAGAAAGTATGGTTGTTTGATGCAAGGCTACGATTATTTCCAGGAAAGCTACAGAGCAAATGGAAGGGACCTTACTTGGTCAGAAAGGTACACGATAACGGTAGCATTGATATATCTGAGTTATCTTCTGAGAGTACCTTTCGAGTGAACGGCCAGCGGCTCAAGCCATTTCTAGATCATGAGCCGCGGGACGTTATTATTGCCGCTATTCATTTTGCGTGAGATGTGGTCTCTTGACTCACATCTTTTGCATCTCACGCCTGATTCTCACTGTTCTTTCGTCTGTATAGATCCAGTTGTCCATATCATTCTATTCTTTAGTTCCACATCCCTTATCTCATCCTGTGATTATGCTATACTTAGGGTGTACTTTACCCTAAGTATAGGGGGGAATGTCGGACCTGCGAGTATTCTTTTCATTCTTTCTGCTCCTGTTTTTGCTGCCTATACTTAGGGATATTTTACCCTAAGTATAGGGGGGGGCAGATTCTGTATCTTCTTCACTCGGTTTTCCCTTCATGTACAGCTTGCTATACTTAGGATTAGTTAATCCTAAGTATAGGGGGAGACCACCGAGTTCCTCTCATTCTATTCATTTATTCATTCCTGTACTTAGCCATTCCTTTTTCACTTCCCTTTTACTACGCACGAGTTATGTCTTCTTCATCGCTCTTGATCACTCTGAGGACATCGTTCGAGCTAAGTATAGGGGGGGTGTGTATATATTTCATATATACTTTAGCCATAACTCGTACTTTGTGTGAGTGTGTTAATAGATAAAATGGCTAAAAATCACAAAAAAATTTAAAAATTTTTCATGTACATAAACCTCTTTTATCTTGCACATACATAGCTAGTGTACAAAGTATTTTTGTAAAAATGATTTCAAAAATCTTTTGTGTTAAGCTTGTGTAAATATTTTGTATCAAAATTATGTATATAGTACAAAATTTTTCCAAAATGTTTTGAAAATCAAAAGTTTGCAAAAATCTTGTGTAAATGTTTGTAAATATCTCTTTGCAAAACTTGCACCTCATGCATCATTTATTCATGATTTCAAAACATTTTTCAAAAAATTTTTGCATAATTGTAAAACATTTGTAAATAGCATCTTGTGTACACATATGTATATAGTTTTTCCTGGATAAGAGTTGACATTTAAACTAAGCCTGGAATTAAATTGAGAAATGGAGCTTGAAAAAGATCTTAATCCACTTAACTTTAAGAGGAACCTTATAGGACTTAGGGTTAAGGCTTTTCAGGTCCATAAGGACTTAATTCTTTGAGTCCACTAGGCTATGAGCATATGTCATCTTGATGAAGCTAAGTAGAGCACTTAACAACACACGCATGACTCTTAGAGACAATGGCTTGACTTGCACCTGCACTTACACATGGCTCTCCACGGATGAGGTGGTGAGGAGGCAGTTTCCTTTGGCTTGGGGTAGCATATGAGGGTAGTACTTCTAGGCGGAACCTCTCTTCTTCTTCTAGTGAAGGAAGTGCGCCTCAACTTGGTCTAGTGGTGATGAAGGCTAAAGACAGAAGCCGTGGGTTGCAATAAAGCTTCAAAAGAGGGATAGTCTACTGGCTCAAGGGGAAATTTCTTATATGCTGCACCATGTAGATATGTTGTACAGAAGTCTTTGAAAAAAAAATATGCAAAAATGCAAAAAGAACTCCAAAAAAGTGGTGGGTCGGATTGAAAATTTAATAACCCCACCGGAGTGTACATAATCAAATAAAGCAAAAGCTTATGGTATCAATGTTACATCTCATGAAGCTTGCAGCGGAAGACTTAGCTACACTGGCTAAGCTTCCAAAACTCTATACTTCTACCCCCTCTTCTTGAGCTGGTTGCACTTGAACTTAGAAGGGAATACCCCGCTTCTCGAGGAAAGAGTTGCTAGACTGAGGCATTAGAGTTACCAGGTTGAGGGAGGTTGTTTCTTTGCTACTTCTGAGGTGGGGAGCCACATATCACTTACACCGCATGGAAAGATTCATGGTCATTAGAGTTTGTGTATGTAGACTTGTTCTGATCTGGTTTATTGAGGAGTCTTGCCCATAGATTGGTGGAACTTGGAGGCTGTTGAGTTTTAAGCTTAAGTCTAAATAAGGTTCCGACACATTAATAATCCAAAGATCTGATCGAGCTCCATATTTCAAGTTAATGAAGGAAAGTTTAATAATTCAACCTTGATCCATGTACATCCTCTTTTTCTTTTTCTTTTTTCTTTCTTTTTCACTTCTTTTTCAAATAAGTGTTTGCTAAGGGACTAGCAAAGTTAAAGCATAGGGGGTGATGAATACCCATTCATCACTCTTTATTCTCCTATTTTAGCTACAAAAACCTTTGCAAATACATGTAAATATGTGTAAATACAAATAATTACCAAAAGCATGCATTGTGTAAAAAGATATAATTAGCATGTTTTTGTGCAAAAATAAAAGAATAAAGAGTAAAAAGAAAAAGAGGGAAATATTTAGAATAAATATTGAGCAACCTAACCCAAGGGAGGGCTCAGCATGGGCCTGACCGCATAAAAGCCAAAGTAGAGGGAGATAGGAGCTCATGTGTACATACTTTTGTAAATAAATAAAATTATATTTTCCTCACCCAAAAATATGCTTGTATACATTCTGTATATATTTAGAAACTATTAAAAACAAAATAAAAATTTAAAAATCAAAATTCCAAAAATACCCTTTCACCATGTACATAGACCATCATCCTTTATTTATTTAACCCTATAAATAAATAAAATTATTTTCTAAACTTTTTGTAAATATTCTATGTTACATATTGTAAATACAAGAAACAAAACAAAAATCAAATAAAAAGTACAAAATTAAAAATACAAAAATACATTGTATAGATACCATGTATATAAATGTATTCATCTATTTATTTCACCCTTGTGTATAAATAATTAAAATAAAATAAAAATACCATTTTGTTCTTTATTTTATGATGTAAATAAATAAAATATAAAATGGGCATAAAAATACATAAAAATAACAAATAAAAAAATCAAAAATTAAAATCTATATAGTGTACATATACCTATATATATAGCTACCCTATTTTTATTTCCAAAAATTAATTAAAAATCACCAAAAAATAGAAAAAAATAAAAGAAAAATATTTCATGTTTTGAGTTTTTCTTAATTCGGCCTTTTTCTACCTTAAATTAAATAAACAAAAAATTTAATAACGTGGCAGCTCCTGATTGGTCCACGGGGGATTGTTGACCCCGGTCAACTCCCCCGCGGACTCTTTCCTTTTGCGTCAACTCGCGCCCGACCTGACTTCGCCGAATTTTCCACGCGCCTCCAGCCTGTCGCCTCCGCAAACCCCGTGCCCGGATCCTTCGCCAATCATCCATCATCCTCGCCGCATCCTTCGCCGAAGGATCCACGCCTTCCATAGCCGTCTCCACCCAACCCTAATCGGCCCTGTCTCCATATATATCCCGACCTCCGCCGCCTCCGCGCCTGATCTTTGGACCTTCTCCTTCTTCCCAGTGACCTCCAGAGGCACCGCGAGAGTGACAGCAAGCGATCGCCCTTGTTGCAGTGAGGCGAGGAGGTGAATCCACTGATCCGGCGTTCTTCGCCGCCGTTGCTCCGCCACCAGCGTGAGCACCGAGCCTCGGGCCGAGACGACCCTTGAGGCTACGACCAGGAGCACCCCCTGCTCTTCCCCAGTCTCTCCGACCACCCAGGTAGATCCTTTAGGCCGTAGTTTAGCGTAAAATTCGATTCTTAGCTTACTGGTAGCGTAGCTCCGCCGCCGTCGCCAGCCACCTCCGATCTCCCATCTGCCATTCCGACCCGACCATCATCTTCGCCAGACCTCTCCGCATCTTCTTCACCCATTCACCCAACCCAGATCGCACAGGATCTGGGAATCGAGCTCCTCCGCCGACCACCTTCGCCGGAGCTATCCATTCCGACGCACCATGCACCTTCACGCCGCCTAACCGGGTCGAGGCAATTTGCCCTCGACCCGTGAGTCTTCTGGTTCACTTTGCAGGTCAAAAGGAGGCCATCTGAGGCCCCCTCACTTCCAGGCCAGGATTTCGACTCCGTCGACCTCGCCGGAGCCCCTTCAGGGCTCGGTTGGGTCATCGGAGACCACCACCAGCTGCGGGACACCCTCGCGGACCTTCTCCGATTTTCAGACGCAGCTGGGGAGGTCAGGAGCGCACGTACTGGGCCGGCGAAGTTCGCCGGCCACCTGTTCTTCCTCGACCTTCAGTCACCGTTCGATCGCCCTCCAGCTCCAGTTTCAATCCTAGCCATCCGTTCCAGGAGCGTCAGACACCGCACGATCAAAGGAGGAGTGATCCGGACCATTGGATCTTGAGATGAGGCGCAGCTGAGCCGACACCGTCAGATCCTCCACGTGTCTTCGTCTGAGCCATCCGATCACGCCAAGGATTGCAGGAGTGAGGCGCCTTCGCCTCTCCACCGTCGGATCTACACGTGGCGCCCGCTCCGCCCTTGGATCGTAATAAAGGGGTAAATTACCGTAGGCCCCCTCGTAGTTTATGCTTTACATTTCAGTCCTGTAAATATTTTGAGTACTTTATTTACGTTGGGTTATTTGCATAGTGGACCTCGTACTTTTCAGTATTTGCATTTATGCCCCTGTTTGTGTGAGACACGTGCATCAACACGTGATATTTTGGTGTATTTGCGATTTTAGCCCTGTAGTTCTGGATGTTCCTTAATGAATGAAAAGTTTTTGATATTTGCATTTATGCCCCTGTGAGCGTTTTATTTCCGCATGTGCGCCTTTTTAGTGGGTAATTTGCATAACAGCCCCTGGACTTTTGGTACTTGTTACCAATAAGCCCTCGGAACTTATTTTTCTTACATTTGGGTCCCTGAGTGCCCCAGACACGCGCCTCGCACGTGATTTCTTGGGTATTTTGCACCAGACCCCCCAGAACTTTTGGGTATTTGCACTTTGGTCCCTGTGCACAGTGCCCTTCCTTTGTTTTTGAATAAAATATCAAATCACCTCCAAATTCGATGAAAATTTGACTCATGGCTCCTGCCATGGTGTAGAATTTTTGTGAATTTTTTAGGACATTTTTGATTTCATTTGCTATTTTTAAAAATTCAAAAACCCATATTTTTGCTACTGTTTGGATTCAAAAACCCCAAAAAAAATATCAAAACCCTTTTTAAAAATCCTATAAAAATTAGTTACTGTTTATTTGGTGTTCCTTGATTTTCTAGCCAATTTTGGCTATTTTTAATTGAGTAAAAACCCTAAAAATCTAAAAACACCTCAAAACTCATAAAAATCACAATAAATAATTCAAAAACCCAAAAACAATAATTTTGGTGCTAAAATTTTCCTTGTTTTCTCTAGTATACAGGAAGATTACCTCCAGGTCCCTTTGAGATCCTTAGATATTTTATCTTTGGGTTTTGGGCCTTGCTGGACAATACCCTTTGTTTTTAGCACTGTTTGATTTTTAGAAAAGAAAATACACCTTATAAAAATCCCAAAAATTCACCAAAAACACTTAAAAACCTAAAAAACATAAAAACAATTTTTCTTGAATTTTTGTTTGATTTTTGATGCTTTAAATAAATTGCTCAAGTGTGCTTGTTTTTGCTTTTCTCATTTTCTTCATATATTTAAAATTTCCAAAAAAATCTAAAAATCATTAAAAAACACTAAAAATATTTTCTCTGTATTTTATCTCATTTTGACTACATCGTAGGCCGCAAGGCCAATCTGTGCTCCTTGTGTTCGACCCTGGGTGCTATACCAGGTTAATCTCTTAGCTAGGACCGCACTTCGTGTTTTGATCTCTGATTTATTTCGCGGTTCGATATTTTTCTTGATAGACTTAGCCCGAGTGATTGAGGTCGCGACGACCATTTCTTTACCTTTACCTTAGTCGTTCGGGCGGCTATCAGTTAACTCCCCGCTCCTTAGAGGTATGCATCTGTCATAACCAATATGCCCGACTTCCTCGAATTTTCCCATCGATTCTTTCATTTTTTTGGATGATTCCTTTGTAGCATTCATTCCTCATGCATTGATCTTTAATGTGCACTCCTTGCCTTGATCTACGGATCCTTCAATTGAGTTGTCTCCTCAGTCAAAGTCGACCTTGTACAAATACTCCTCGTTGGACTCCATTATCATTTTGATGCCTCTTCATGTGTGTCCACCCTAAGATCCTTGGCCTAATGTGTCGAACATGGTGACATCTGCCTCCATGTCGATTTGCAGCGCTTGAGAGTGTAGGAAGAGCGTCGATCGACCATCGCCAGCGAGCTCTGCCCGATGGTCCATTCGACTCCCTCATTTGCATGTTGAGACAGAGTGTAGCTTTAGTTTTACGTAGATTTTAGTTGTAGTTTTTAATTCCAGCAACTAGTTTACATTTTAATCCACTACAGTAGTGTAGATTTTAAATTTGCAAGTTTGTCGGAGCTCCTGCTCCAGTCACCATTCCACTGTTCTTCCAACGTGCTCCACCCTACCTTTCACTCCCATTGTGTTCCCCTTATGTTTCTTTACACCCCCATCCACTTCATTCCTCATGATAGGCCTCAATTAGGGATTCGAGGTCCTCCTCTGCCACCTCCACTAGACCTCGCCGCCCCACCGCATTTCACCATCATTTCACCCGATAACGGATTGAGGCAGTTTTCCTAGACCCTTCTTTCATTTTGTGCAGGTCAGAGCGTTCAAGAGCCCATCCGGGCTAGAGATTGTACCTGGAAGAGTATCCCAGGTGCCTCGAGCCTCACCAGCCATCTAGGATCCCATCACTGGGTCGAGGACTCTTCTAGCACCTCTAACAGCCATTTTGAGTCCCTTGGGACATCCTCTGGTGGTCGGAGTCTCCCAGCATCGAGGATCGAAGCTCGGAATTTGTTGTGTTCTTCCCTGTTCTTCTAGGGGGTTCACACCAGTTCGATCGAGGTACATCTCCAGGAACTCCAATTGCTATCGGATTTAAGCGCCGTCAATTTCCTGATCAAGTCTCGAGATCTAATCTTGGACATACATCCATGAAGCGGTATCGACCATTAAGGGAGCGTCGCGTGTCTAAGTGAAGTAATCAGAGCCATCGACCGCATGCCTACGATGATATTTTCTACTGTATTCCCCCGATATTTGTATTTTATATTCAGTCCAAAAACATCCATATGTAGTTATTTTATTTTCATAAAATTTGTAATCTAAAACCTAGCTTTTCATTAATTACACTTTGGTCCGTTGCCACGTCACCTCGCATGCCCATATACGTTAGGGTGAGGGCATTTTGCAAGGAACCCCTCTAGGGTTGCTGTATTTCCATTTAGTCTAGTAATTTTCAAATCTAGTGTAATACTTTTTGGATAAGTTGCAATTTCGACCTTGTAGTATTTGAACATTGCAAATATACCACTGCTTGTGTGTTTAATATTCAAATATTTGAGGCATTTTGCATGTTTGGCCACAGATTTCTTGAGGGGGTTCGGAAAAAAAAGAAATGTTTTTTGTAAGTTGTAGAAAGGTCCCTTCCAGTAGTATAGTTTCTTTTTGTTTATTTTTATTTTTTAAAATATCATTTATGCTTTAAAAGTCCTAAAAAATTGGGTTAGATGACTTAAATTGTGTTCCATTGCATATATTTTTTATTAAGGTATTTTTATGTATTTTTATATTTACTAAAATTTAAAATAAAGGATTTATTCCTTATTTGCATTAAAAAATACAAAAAATATAAAAATTTCTTGAAAAGTTCTAAATTTTACAATATCTTTATTATTGTATTTTTGAACACCTTGCCAAAAATTACTAAAAATTATAAAAGAAAAACACTAAAATTGAAAAACCTGAAAAACCTTAAAAAATCAGTAAAAACTATTTGAAAATCCAAAATATCATTTCTGTCTATGTATCTTATATCTAATATATATTTTATATTTAAAATAATTTTGGAAAATTTTAAAGTATTGACCTATTTTTATATTCCAAACAATCTGGCCTTATTTTATTTATCATTGTTATGATATTTTTAATATTTTAAAGATACAAAAAATAGTAAAAATTCTAAGAAAAATAATAAAAAATGGAGAAAAACATAAATAAGACAAAAATACTTTATTTCCTCTATTTTGTGTATTTATAGCTTTATATATTAGTCTATATTATATATGTATAAAGTTATATATATTTATATTATTATTAAAAATACCAAACAATATTTTAAAACCTTAAAAAATAGTATAGCTTTTTGTATTTTTCCGATATATATATTATATCTATCTCTTCTAAAGTATTTGTGTTATATTTATCATATGTATATCCTTATTTATATATACCACTTATATATTAAAAATAAAAACCAAAAATCAAAAAATATGAAAACAAAATAAAAAATATAAAAAATTATAAAAAAATATAAATATAAAATATAAAATATAAAGAACCATAAAAATTAAAAAATCCCTAAAAATACAAAAATATTTATTACCTTTTTTTGTCTATTTTTGTGATCTATTCCTGTTGCTCCTTAATGGTTATACCCATGCACTTGCATATTATACATATCATTTCATAGGATATAACAAATTTTATGTCATTATTCTTCATTGATTGAGCATTATTGTGAGCTAATTGTTGATGTTCTTTGATTAAGTATATCTGAGAACCGATAGAATGGTCGATGATGAATCCGCAATTCATCATCTCAATATCTTGATCTTAGCAAAATCTCCGACTAAAATCCAAAAAATGTCTATAAAATCAATAAATTAACAAAATAAGTCTTGTAAATAAAACACGTTAATTAGTATAGATTATATTGTACAAAATAAATTAACAATAAAAAGGCACAAAATTAAAGGAGTTTTTCACCTGTAAATAGCCCAAAACTTCACGTATTTTTAATAATTTCATTTTCAGCTCCTTTTTGGCTAATTCTTTATATAAAAATAAAAATTACAAAATAAATTTTAGCTTAAATAAATGCTCCTAGATCCCAAAGGGAAAAGCCGTAAAGACCAACTTCCAAGCAAAATTCCCGTTCCGTATGAACTCCAAATTCACTAAACCCAGTTTAAAGTTCAAGTTAGAAAATTATCTATCCAACAGAAGTGGTTTCATTAAAATCGGAGCTTATTTGCAAAAGTTGGATTTTGGGACCTACATGTACATTGTGTATTATGTATATATTTATTCTTTCTTCATTTTTTATTTTATATTTTCTAATTACTAAAAATACAAAAAAATCATTGTGTTGTATTTTAATTGTAGTATTTTATTGTATTTTCCTGTTGTAAATATCTCCTATTAAAAAGATAAAGAAATATAAATTAGAAAAGTAAAAAAATGTACATATTGTTTGTCTTCTTTTGTAAATTCCCACTTTTTCTCTTTTTATTTTCTCCCATTTTAGTAGCTTACATTTTGTATTTTATTTAAATTAACATTCTCTATAATAACTTCCATTTTCCTCCATTAACCTCCAAGTTTTCTTTCAACCTCCATTCCACTCCACCATTTTTTTAACCTCTCATTCAACTCCAGCACTAATACAACCTCCTATTCAACTCCACCACCTATCTAACTTCCCTTTTCTCTTCACTTTATTTTCATTTTTACATCCTCATTTTTTCCCATCGCCATTCCTAGTAGAATAAGGAGAGAGCTTGGAGTGTTTTCTTGGTGACAACGACGAAGCATCTTCCTCAAGCGATGACTTCCTTCAGGCGAGATCCGCGGAGCTCCGCTCTGCGTCACGAGTTCCCCATCGAGCTCGCGTAGCTTCTCCGATTTTTATTTCGCCAATCGGATCGAAACGACGATAGGAGTCCAGCGTAACTGCTCCGCCAATCTGGCGAAGATTTAGGTAAGTATTCCTCATCATTCTCTTGTTATTTTATTTTATCTAATATTTTGTTTCTTTGTTGTTTCATTACATCATTTTTTCTCACCACCAACTCATCATCTTCTCCTTTTGCATGCATATTTGCTTCCTGTTTATAAAAACATAAAAAAAATTAAAAAAATTAAAAACTAACTAAAGACAAAAATTACTAAAAAAATAAAAAAAGGGCAGGAGGAGCTGCAGCCGACCACCGCTGCCCCCTGTCTTCCTCCGCCGGCCGGCGGTCCCGCTCCTCCCTCACAGCGGCGTACGTCCACGGAGTTGAAGCAGCTCACGCGCCGCCCACTCATTCTGCCATCGCCGCCACCCGCTAGCGCTCACACCCGCGCCACGCGCCTTGCAGCCGCAACCACCCCCCCAGCCGGTCGCCGTCCCCTCACCTCCGCCGACCAGCCGAGCATCACCCCTCCCTCCTCCACCGTTGTGCGCGGTCGCGATCGGCGTCACCGCCGCTGATCCAAGCCCCCTCCCTTTGGGTTCATCTCCAGCGCCCTAACGAAGAAGAAGAAGGTTTGAGTTTCTTTATTTTTTATTGTAACAATTGCAACTTTGCTCTGTAAGTTTCTGTAATTACAAAAATGTCCCTGTGCATGTTTGCTTATATCTGTTTTAATTCTGTTTGCATTAGGACCCTCTATTCATGTTTTAATTTTGGACCTCATTTATACATCATTTTGTTTAATGAAAAATGCTTTTGTGTTGAGCAACTAATTGTCTACATTCTGAATATTTATTTGTATTTTTCTGAGTTGTGGGTAATTAATTAAAAATATTTAACTGAAATTATGCATAGTTTACCCATTTTGTGCTCCTAAATTAATATCTAACTCACAGTTGTTCTAAAAATTCCACCAAAATGTGAGATGATGCCTTGATATGCGAGTGAGATAATGCCCAAATTTCATCCAAAGTGGATTTTCCCTGAAATAAATCATAGAGTAATTTTCGTATTTGATTTTTAATTAAATCCCTCCTTTTCACAAATTTCAAATCTCCTTAATTCCATATTCAAATAACTATATGAGATAATTCGCTCTCTTCTTAATTTGCTATTGTGGATTTATTAGGAATTAATTACTCACTATCACTTTATTTCCATTAAAAATCCATAAAAATTTCATATTTTGTCAAAAAATTCCAAAAATATTAATGTATCTTTCTTACATCATGTTTATGTTCCAATAAAGTTTTTATGATTTTTGCTTACTGTTTGTGTGAATAATTATGAAAAAAATCATAAAAAGTGTGCATTTTTACTTGTTGCATTTTAACGCTGAAAAATACAAAAAATGTTTTGTGTTCATCATTGGATTAAATTAACAAGAAAAATATAATTTAGCCTAATTGAATTAATTTCTCATTAAAATTAATTTGGCTAAGTTGTGTGCTTTCTTTGTAACTTTAATCAGCCGCATTTTGCATTGGCATTTGTTTTTGCATTAAAAAATCTAAAAAATATATGCACTGGAAATCTAGACCTAAGTTTTCAAATTAACCCCAAGTTGTTCCTTTGCCTCCCTGTGTTCGACCCCGGACTTGCCCGGGATATAAATTAAGCCGAGACACTCTTCACAGAGATCTTCTCTCGGTTCTGACTAAATCGCTAAGTACACGTGCTACAACGTGTCTGAATTAATTATCGTATTTAGCGACTCGTCAGATGGTACAACGATTGTTGGACCCGACTAGTCAGACACCACAGACCCTCCAAGACGAGATGATTGGATCCCTCCTTGATTTGTCACGATTCATCAGTAGGTTTGCATATTTTTCCCATGGGTTGGGGATATGAATGCGTACAATCACATTCAGAATAAGACTCGTGCATGGACACTTTACCCCAAATTAGAGAAGCTAAGTGAGTTAAAAATAATGACCAGTAAGTTCTTTTTACTTCGGATGTTTATGCGATTGAAATTTAAGAACGACAGTTCTATCCTAGACTATTTGAATAAAGTTTCAAGGGAGCTTTCTAGCATGGAATAAAATTTAAAAATCAAGTTTTGGGTTTATTGTCACCTAGGTAGTACTCTTGTCAGTAGTTGTGAGTCAATTTGAATTTATCTCATGAACTTCAAACATAATGGAGTTGTCAACTTGGAGCTAGACTGTTAATGTTGATGTTATCAATCAGAATATGAGGAGAGAATCTTGAGGTTCTTCTTTACGGTCAAAGATTTTGATGTCATATTAATAAGTATCATTTACAACTTAGATGAGAGAAATGATATGAGAAGTAATAGGAAACGACAAGGATGGCAATGTTATTGTAGTGTTGAGCATGATTTGCCCATTGTGTTTGACATGGAAATGGTGAATATAGCCAGTGATGGCATTTGTTGTCTAGTCGACAGTGGTTGAAACTTACATGAGACCTCCAACAAGTTCTCTATATTTTATATTTTGGATGATTTTGGAGTTCTTAAAATATGTAAAGATTACTTGTTTAATGTTATTGGCATGGATAATGTCATTTTGCATACTATGACTAGAATCGTTTTGAAGTTGAAAGATGTAAGGCACGCTCTTGACATGCATATGAACTTGACATCGATTACAGAACTTGGTGATAAGGGTTCTTGGTACATATTTAATTATGGATAGTTAAATCTTACCAAGGATGCTTTTCTTGTGGTAAAATAAAAGAAATGTATCAATAACGTCTATGTTATGCACAAAGTGATTTCTAAAGGTGCATGAATGCAACCAGTGTGATAATTCGCTTGAGTTGTGACATAAAAGTATTACTCATATGAGTGATATGAGACTATACACGTTTATTAAGATATATCTTATTTTAGTCATGAAGAAAGAAATTATAGAATGATGTAGACATTGCCTGGTCATAAAGTGGTAAAGATTTACATTCAGAAATAATTCACCTTGTGGCAAGGCACAAATTCTAGAGTTGGTTCCCACCAACTTATTTACTCCTTTGAATATTAGATCCATTGATGGTGTACTTTATTTTATTACTTTTATTGACGATTTCTCAAGGAATATATAGGTATATACCCTAAAGAGTATAGACTAGGATTTTGGTGTATTCATGGACTTTTCTTAGAGTGGTATACATGGAATAAATTTAAGTGCATGTGCAGTGACAATGATGGAGAGAATGTGAGTCTTTTTGGTATGTGTTACATGTCCAATAGAATTAGACACTAGAAGACTCTAGTAAAACTCCAAGTAAATTATGTTACTGAGAGGTTGAACAAGGCTCTCATGAAGAGAGTCAAGTGCCTACTTTCTGCAAATTCTCCTCGCAGATTTACTAGAGAGTGGTGTCCCCTTATAAGTTATTTTTACATATTTTTCTTAAAAGATAGTGGCAAACCATAATATTAAAATATAATTTACATGACATATAGAAAGAAAGGTAGATTAAGGTCATACAAGAAAAAATGAACTCTGTGTATGATAACCATACCTTTTCGCTTATAAAACTCCCATTGGAAAAAAAGATCTTTTAAAAAAAGTGTGTCTTTAATGTAAGCTTTGATGAAGTCTTTAAATCCATGATACAAAGTTATGTTGGTCTTGTGAAAGACTTCATCCTAAAGAATAGTTTTGACTTTATTGATTATTCTTTCTCGTAGTGGATATGACATCCATAAAGTTATACTTAATTTTGTAGTTCGTCAATATTTGAAAATCAAGATGAAGGATCACTGACAATCAAATGATCGTCGAGGGATCCTAACATCCGATCTTGTATGGTATGTGGTGCCCGACAAGTCAGGTCCGACAATCGTTGTATCAGCACCTCTTATGGCTCTCGGATATCAACAATAAAATGAATCAACAATCAACCTACAATATAAGATAAATCTATGAAAATGCGTAAGCCAAAATTTATTTTTATTTTAATACTACAAAATATGTGTATAGTGAATAATTATGGAGTGGCAAATAACAGAGAGAAAATATGTTGATAGACAAATATTTATTGTCGACAAAGAATAAACAACAACTATTTTGTGTTTTTACAACTTTTTAAATTTTTGCAGGTTTTTAATTATATTAAAAATTTTAGGTTTTTGTATTTTTTTAATATATTTTGTTTTAAATTATATAATTTTTATTTTCTATTTATATTTTTCTAATAAATATATATATATAAGTATATATATTAATATAGTCTATATAGATTTTCTATCTATAAGTACATCTATAAATATTCGAAAATTACAAAATAAAATGTTTTTATCTTTTTATAAGTTTCTCTATTCTTGTGAAAATTTTGGTAATTTTTCTAACTTTTATGTATTTTTAAAGTCTAGAATACTTCAAAATAGGGAGTTAAAATAGGCTAATTTTTTATAGATTTAAAAATAAAAAATAAGTCCAAAATTTCTCAAAACTATTTTATTACATACTATATATAAAGAAAAGTTTACAAGTAAAAACTAATTTTGAAGATTTTATATAATTTTTACAGTGTTAGGAGGGTTTTTCAATTTTTTAAGGTTTTTCTTTTATAATTTTGTGATTGTTGGTCTATATCAATATTATATAGTAATAAATAATATCTTTTTATGAAAATTTTAAATTGTGTTTTATAATTTTTTGTTTTTTTATATCTACACGGGGAATAGATAGATCTAAATGATTTTTAATAAATAAAAATGTAATAAAATGATAAATAAAAATCATGGCATGATTAAGCATCATTTATATCATATCATATAAATTTTGCATAATTTTTCAAACATGGGAGATATTTAATCTAAAAATAAAAGTTGAGTAAATGCGAGGATTTTCGTGCAAATACAGGGAATGTTTACATTGTAACACAGTTATTATATATTAAAAACAAATACGTAAATCTGGGAGGGGTTCAGTGCAAATTGACCAACTCATTAGGGGATCATGTGAGCTGACCAGGCACATGACCTAGATATAATATACAATAAAAGTAGGTGTCCATGTAGTTCTTCCATAAAAATTTGTACCACAAATAATTTTTGCAGGAGTAAAAATGAAACATGCAAAAAGATAATGCATTAAGTGCAATTACCCCAATTAAGTGGAGCAGATCGAAGGGCGCTAGGCGCTCTGCATGGTGTGATGGACAACTTCGAGATGCATCATTTCACTTTGAAATCAATAACCCAGATTAGATTTGGATCAACAACTTGATCGGACAATAATGAAGCGGCTTGGAAGAACAACAAGAACACGATCCCGGTAAACTTCGATTGACGATCTCTCCTCGTCCTGGCCTTTTCCTTCATAACTAAGGATCTTCTCAGCTTCCTAGAAGCATTGCGTGTCTGTAGGTACCTTCATAAAAGTCCAAGGCTCTCTAGAGGGGCCCTGGAGATTTAGCTACATGGAGCTCATGTTCAAGCTTTGAGGTGGAGCTCCATGTATCGTTAAGTGTTGCAGACTTGCAAGAAAATATAGAGGAGCCCGAGCGGGTCATCCTCGACTCTAGAAGAAGTTGTTGAGCATGATGGGGTAGTGAGGCGGTGGAGCCTCGACGAAGGCAGGGGAGGGAGCTACAGTCCCACTCGATTCATGCAGAATCAAGGGGAAAACAAGGGGAAAAGATGGAGAACATATTGAGGACGGAAATGGGGATGAATGGCGATCGGCACAATGTCGGAGCACAACGAATTTAGTGTTGGAGATTAAGTCTCTGACGGGTTTGATTCCTAAAATTACTCTAAACTACACGCTAATGGATCAAATTAAAAACTAAATTATACTATGGGAATATAATGCAATAAAACTAACCATACCTAGCAGCTGGACTTGACAAGAGTCAAGTAGCATACGAGACATCTCCAAAGGAGCTCCGATAGCACTCGGATCGCCACCTATGAACCTTTATCTATGCTAAGAAGGGACGGAGCAGTACTTGATGTCACCATGGTTGGTCCACATGGACCAACAAAGAAAAAGAATGGAAGAAAGGTTTTGTAAATTCGATTAAAATTAAAAATGTATTTTACTAAATTAAAGTTAAAACATGAAATATGTTTGTAATTCAATATAGAATTTTTAGGGTATTTTTATTTATTTTTATGATGTATTTTATTAGGTGCTAATATTTACATGTATGGTTATAGGTACAAATACATTTATTTTGCATATTTTATTTTTAATATGTATTACATATTTTATTATTTTATACACATAATTTATATATCTATAACTTATTCAGATACATATTTAGGTAATTTTTCGTATTTTTTTATTTATTTATATACTTAAATAATTAGGTATGCATATATTATAGGTATATTATAGGTATTTTTACCTATATATTAAATATCTTTGTTTATATTAGTATTTTTTAGTGATTTTATTCTAATTTTATTATGTACATGTATTTTGAATATATTTACATATTTATAAAAAATATAAGAAAGTGGAAAATATGAAGGATGAATATATTGAATATTATATACTAGTATATTACACAATGAGGTATCAAAAGCCATTTTTTGCATCTTAATTCCAAATTAAATGAAACCACATTCATTAAATAGATAATTAAAATTTATGAACAATAAAGGCGAGTTCGGTCAATTTTGAGTCTGTATAGAGAAGTTATATGTCTGTAAAGTTTTCTTTTCCTCCTTGATTATTTTATTTTGATATTAAATTTAGGATATTGTACAATAGTTTATATTTTAATGCATTTAGCTAGGAATTTAAGGTCAACATGAAAGAATAAAGATGATGAAATTGAGATTCATCATCATGAAAAGTCTGTTCCTCATGTTGAGGGGGAAATCTACATGATACAAGAGCTTATAGTCAAAGGAAAAGTAAGCTATATCTGTAGGTTGAAAAAAGCATGTAGGAAAGCTCCGAAATAGTAGTATACAAAATTTGAACCTTTATGAGAGCACGGCTACATGAAGGCTATTTCAAATTACTGTACTTTTTGAATAGGTTATCAAGTCATCATTTTGTTGATTATATTGATCACATGCTCGGTATTGACAATTATAACTTGAGAATAATTTGAAGGAGGAGGTAAGCAAGTCCTTTGCAATAAAGGACTTGCGATCTATATATTATCTTTTGAGTATGAAGATTAACTGTGATCGAATGTCCAAGAGGCATTTTTTTATCTCAAAATAATTGCATTTAGAAAGTACTTCAGTTATTAAACATAGATATGGCCAAGCTCATGAGTACCACTCTTGGAACACATTCAAGTTATACACCAAGCACAATCCAATGAAAAATGAAAAGAATGTTACGGGGATGATTCATTATACCTTAGATAAGGGTAATCTCTTGTATGTTATTGTAGGTTTATCTTCATTCTGGGTAAAGGGCATCAAATAAAATATAATTAAATGAATTTAGGTATGTCTGTAGTAACTACAACACCTCTCTTTATATTTGGAGCAAATAAGACATTTATTTTTGACCTTCTGATTGATTATAGTGATTGATTTTGAATAGCAATCAATTTCGTAGATTCTCACCTTAATAATTTTGAGAGTTTTTCACGTTAAAATTTCTCGCATGCGATTTAGTTATCTATAGCTGGATTTATCCATGATTGTACTTATCTTGGAATTGCTTATCAAATCCGTATCTGCTAGTGATTCAATCTATATATAGGTGAATCCATTCCCAATACAACCACTCTCTTCTCATTAGAAACATGTGTACGGTTTCAATGGTTTAGTATTAAAAATATACACAACAGTGTATATAGCTATTTATTGGTATTGGATTGGAAGTTCACTTGCCCTAGATTTTTCCATTTATTTAAATGATTTCATGCATGTGATCTACACATATCCTATCACGTATGCTTGAGTAATGAAAAGAGAGGTGGTAGTATTATATACCAAGAACTTGTGCAAAAGGCTACTCAAATATCTAAGCACTAATCGCGTGTGTAGATGCCTGGCCCCACTGCAAGTGACTCCTTGTAGTATTGCAGAGGTTTGCTGTAAAACTCTCGGCCGCTCGAGCCGCTCGATCTTGATCAAGTAATTCGTACAAAATTTCTATTTTTGTGAGCCTCTATCATGGAAATTCGTGTGAACAGCTCGATCAAGATCGAGCAGTTGAAGCTTGATCTCGATTTACATCATCTCGGCCCCAGTATCATACCAATGGCTATTAAGTACTCTAAAAATACCATTGTACTGAGAATCCTATTATTTTAATTGAATGCATCCCTTTTGTATCATTTTTGCGATGCCAAAGAAAATGGCACGAGTCCACATAAATAGCGTAGGAGGCATCAAATGCCTTCAGAAGTCCAGGTGAGTAGAAATATCGAGATTACATTCAAATGTAGAAGGATGCTCCTAAATTCGTCAAAAAAAAGTAGGAAGAACAAACAAAAATGACATGAGTTGAAAACTAATAACTTCTAGTCCCTTTAAAAACAGTAAAAATCATTAAATGACAATGGCATGAGTTTGGAAATGGCAAAATCATTGCATATGCAGCACAATGCTCTACATTCCTTCTAAAATAGCAGGATTACGCAAAAATATTAGCAAGTTGCTCGTTATATAGCATGTTATGTTTGAATTATTTGAAGATAACATTTGCATCCAAAGTATCCTATATAAATTCTAACAGGTTTCCAAAGAATCCGCATTTATGTTTGAGTAGAAAGGATTACGTAGTAAACAAAGTAACAAGAGCAAACACAAAACAAACATGTACATCCAAATTAAACCATGTTTAATCCATGAAAATATGACAGCGTTTCAAATAAGTAGCATGTGATGCAGGTTTCCGAGGAAGGAAATACATAGCAAAAAATTGCAATTGGCACATGTTAAAGCATCACACATATCTAAATTATCATCCCGAAAAAATGGCAGGAGCTTGCAGAAAAATAATAGGGAAATTACACCCAAAGCATTGCTCAAAGGGCATGGATCCTTTTGTTGTACTGCAGAGGTGTTGTAACAGCGGAGAGCCGCTTGATCGTGAGGTGGCACACCACAACCGTGAATCTGTGTGCATCCCTCGATTTTGATCGAACAACTCCTCGTTGTTACTACACCTATGTTGTATCTAAGCCCTTGCTCGAAGCCCAAAAACTAGTGGGAGGATTCGTCTACAGTTACTTTCTTAGGTAATTTCTCTTCAATTAAGAAGCTATTTTCTTAATGCACATAGGTGCTTTGTATTATAACTAAGCCATCTTTATAAAAAGGATTTTTATCAGTTGTGCCCCCTTCGAGATATTGCAATATCAATTATGTCCTTTCTCTTTTTGGGAATATCAGTTGTGCCACCAACATCTTATTGTTCTATCACTTGTGCCCCTCGGGTTAGTTGTTGTTCATCTTCAATGCAAACAGATGTTAATTTTGTGGACACAAGCGAAAATAAATTAGAAAAAGAGGTTGAGAGGAGGTCTTTTTGACCCTCCTCACCCTCTCCCTCCTCCATTCCCTCCTCCTCCCTGGGTTGACCTTCTCCTCCCTCCCCTCCTCTCCCCTCAGATCGACCTCCTCTGCCCTTGATCTCCCCCTCCTCCGCCTTAACCTCCCACTCCTTCGCATTCGACCTCCCACACTCACCATAACACCCCCCACCAGCCCCACCACCATCAACCTCCCCTTCTCCTCTGCATCATCCTCTCCTCCACCCCCAGTCTCCCCCCCTCCTCTACCCCCAGCCTCCCAAGGTCGACCTCCTCCTCCCCCTCTTATCCTCCATCCCCTCATGCAACGGAAGAATCACTCCTCTGTTGGTGCTCATATCGTCTTCCTCACCGTCATCATCACGATCTCCTTTCCCCAGTGCTCCCTCGCTAGCACGTACCTGAGTTCCATTGTCGTCGTCAGAGGCCCACATGGAGAAGACGTGGAGGTCGGAGGGGTCAAAGGGGCGAAGGAGGATGTGGGGGGATTTTCTTCCAAATATACGTCTTTAACTGCGAAGGAGGATGTGGGGGATTTTCATCCAGATATACCCCTCTTAACTACACCATGATTTGATTAAATTATGTTTTAGTTCAACTTATTGAGAGCCACAATAATAGAGGGGCACAAGTAATAAAACCGTAAAAAATTGAGGGTACAACTCATATTTCAAAAAAGAGTAGCAAAACTGACATTGTAATATCTCGGAGGGGACACAATGGGTAAAAACATATCCATGTCATTACGTGAGGTGGGTTGGAAGGCGATCGTCTGATGTAGATGACATTTATAGCAAGGGATGTAATGCACGAGAAACGTCGGATGAGTATTAGATGACCCTCCTAAAGGGTTGAAGATAGTGGGGTCGTATCTCGAGGCAAGGGATAGATAATCGGAGAGAGTCTGTTGTAGCAAGGGCTACAGCAGACTATCCTATCCTCTCTGGAGGTGGGTTTGCGTAGAAGCAAATTCGACGGTGGAGGTCCGGACATGCCACAAATGGCTACAGTACTCGTGCAAATCTTAATGCCACATCTCCAATTCAACTGTAGTCCCTATAAGCTTACAGTCGAGATACGTACGGTACTCTATCTCCTTCCACGTCTTGCTCAGCAGCAGAACATGTTCCGCAGCTGATTGGTTGCGAGATTGATCCAATGTCATCTCCTCTTGAAAAGAATCAAAAGAACCGTAGGATTCTCGATGTCGGTAGCAGACACGGAGAGCCCCACAGCACCCCCCATCCAAACCCGTTCCGTGCGGGAGGATACGCATGTGTTGGAGAGGAGAGGACCATGGATTGATATGGGTGTTCTCCTTTCCATCTTGATCAGCTGGATCCATATCGTCTGCGTCTCCTCTGCTCTGTGAGCAATGTGATCATTGCAGGTACCACGGGGTTGACTACCTCGCAGTACAAAGGCGAGGAAGATCATGATGGGCACGAGGGGAATCCTCCAGAGACGTACGGACGTATCCTCCATCTCTCTCTCTCTCTCTCTCTCTCTCTCTCTCTCTCTCTCTCCCCCATCTGTATTATATATCGATATCATAAAGTGGCAGCCATTAAAGGGGAGGGAGCAGTAGTTGTTCGTCAGATTCACGCGTGGTCGGTGGGCATCGAGCAGAGTTGCGATCCCCTCTGGTTCCCATTACAAATGGGGACATGCACCAGGGATATTCCTGTCCTCTATCTTATCCATCCAAAGGTATGGATCACCAACACACTCTATGGTTGAATCTGAAAAGAGGGATCCTGCGATATCCAGGATAATATTCCAGTGGAAACCCTAACCTTTGGTCGGGCACTGAGGACAAAGAAGGTACGAAAAGGATAAAAAAAATACCATTCAATGAAAGAGCTAAGAGGAAGAGGAAGCTTAACAAGGTCTCAAAGTCAGTTTTTCCGCTAACAATCCGGAGATCTAAGCTTAGGATATTGCAAATAACATCAAAATGGACTTCCACTGATAGTTGAAAGGGATACTTGAAAGTCGAAGACACATATACCAAGAGATACGAGGAAAAGACTACCCGAAGCAATCAATTGCCATTATTGCTGGGAGTAAAGGACTATATCACAACGATGACATTGCAAATATAAGTTGAGTAAGTTGTAGCACCTCAAACACGGTTACGCATCTAAAACTCACCAATGAATTCATGATTCATCTCTTTGTTTATTTGAATTTTATTCAAACTTCGGGAGCACAACACCATAGAGTCAACACAAAATGAAAAAAATAAGAAATCTCCCGGTATAACAAAAGTAGATTAAATTGAGAAATTTAACTCGTCATGGAAATAAAATTAAAAAACATGAAATGATGAGAAAATCTTAGCCAAAATGTTAATATATACACTTGTATATATTGTACAATTTTCCAACTTTTCTTACAAATTCTTTATGTTTTAAATGACGTAAAATCAAATTCACCTATCGTCAATGATCAATGATCAATTCTAGCATAGTCCATATTGACTTATTCACTTGCAAATGATTCATTCTATATTTTTCTAACTTTTCTTAGTCATTAAAAATAAAAGTCGAAACGTGCATAATTAATCGTTCAACATTTTATTTAGTTTCCTCATGTGTGCATCTTTAACAAAATGTCAAAGAGAAAAACACAAAACATTTAAAATGGATAATTTACATCTATAAATATCATCAAAAAAAATCATTATCTTGCATAGGAGTCTGTTTGGTTTTGACCTTAATATGAAAATATCGATCTTAGTGAGATAACTCAACTTTCACGTTAGTCATTTATATTATTTGTATTCATATTTTTATATTTTATTTTAGTTGATTATCTTTGTTGCATAGGTCAAAGGTCTTGGCCAACCTTCCATTTGTCAAAGACCCACTTTCCTTTACATTCCACCTCAACCATTTGGTCCACCACAATCAATGAGTCTTTAAAATAAACTTTTCAAAAAGGGGGTTGAGTAATTTTTTGATTTCAGACAAAAGGAATGGAAAAGGAGTAAGAAATCTTCAAGAAAGATGAGAAGTTTACTGATAATATCTTTTTGATAATGATAAAAGGGAGGAGAAGAAATTACTAAGGTATCATAAAGAAAAAGAAGAAGTGTTATTGTTTTACTAAGATATCAAAAGAAAATATAAGAAGTGCATTGTTTGAGGAAAGATTAAAAGCAAAAACAAAGGAATAATTAATATAAATCAGATAAAACAATTATAACTGAAAAGTTTTGAAAAACAAATATAAAAAGGGGACATTATTAGCGATTTATATTTTACTAATGACTCAATTGCATATTTGTTTTTATGGGATTTTTACCCGGCAGATCCTAAATCTTTTCTAATTACCTCTACGACCTTCGAAACATCCTAATTTCCACCCTCGACCTCGTAAACTTGTTAACCCTTACCCTACAGACCCTGTGGTTAATCCCATCTATTTGCCCGTTAAAAACTAACCGATTCCGTTATATTCGTTTACATTATACCCATTTTGTTTGTCAAATTTGCATTCAATGCCATTCCCCCTCTTCTTCCTTCAGATATCCTTCCCACCCCCACACCCTCTGCCCTCACCCCTCCCTGCCGTCTTCCTCGAAGCCACGGCCGCCGTTTCGCTGCCCGAAGCACCATCTGGACCGACGTTTGCCCACACCGCGCTCACACGAGCAGGAGTTCCACGACCTCCTGCCACCATCGTCCACCGCGACCATCGGAGGAGACCACTGCCGCACTCTGCTCTACCCTCCACCCTTGCTCCCTTCCGATCCATGCTCTACCCTCCGCCCCTGCGAGTCCCGTGACCAAGTTCCGTACCCAGGTCCCGCGATGCTGCTCTCTCCCACCGTCGATGGAATCCCCCCCACTCCCCCCCCCCTCCCAAGCTCCCTGGAGCCCCGGAGCCCCGCACCCCTGAAGCCCCAACCCCCCGCCCCCCAGAGCCACGCCCAACCCTACACCCCAGAGCCCCGCCCGCCGTCGCCCCCTTAGAGTCGCGCCCCGGCTCTGCTCCCTGTTGCCCCCGACGATGGAGACCCCCTTGCCGCAGATGTTGCTCCCCTATTCAAGCCGTCCCCGCCGCGCTCCCTGGAGCCCCGGAGCCCCGCGCCCCTGGAGCCCCAAATCCCCGCCTGGGAACCTCGCCCCCGCCCCCCAGAGTTGCGCCCAACCCTAGGAGCCTCGCCCGCCATCGCCCCCCCCCCCCCCCAAAGCCGTGCCCCGGCTCCCTGCTCCCCCCCGGCGATGGAGCCCCCCTCGTCGCCGATGCTCCTCCCTGCTCCCCCCTTCGGTGATGGATGCTGCTCCCTGCTCTCCCCCAGCGATGGAAACCTCCCCCCCCTTCCCCGGCCGATGCTCCCTGTGCCTCCCAAGCTTCATGCTTTTTTCTATTTGTTATTATTTTAACTAATCTTAACCGTTGGATGTTAAATTGGTTAGATTAACTCAAGACTAACCCAAGCAATTGACTCAAATATAGTTAAAATTGACGACAGGGTTTGTTGGGTAAGACGGAGCAAGTTTACGAGGTCGGGGGAGGAATTAGGATGTTTCAAAGGTCGTAGAGGTAATTAGAAAAGATTATAGGGCCTGTCGGGTAAAAATCCCTTGTTCTATAGCTTGGTTAAATTTTCATGTAGAAGCTCGTAGAAGTTCTTTGTTGAAAAGTATAGAAAAGCTAGAAGTCAACTCAAAGTCTAGAAATGATTAGAAAAACTCATCTTGTAGGTTCAAGGATTAAAATGAGATTGATGAAAAAAAGTCAAAGGAAGACTCAATTCTAAAAGCTAAAGTTTTAAAGAATTAAATTTATGCTAAAAACAATCTTATAGTTTTTGTGTATTCTTTATCAGCATCATAATCATCATTTTCACAAAATTGATTTGTGGACATGTGATCGATCACCTTGACCCATATGATCGATCAACCTTGATCTGATTTTGTTCTTTATAATCGATCAACTCTGATCGACCATGCTCTTGACGATGATTGATCACTTTTTGAATTTCAGACCAACGATAAAATATGATGGATCACTTTTGTGATTTGATCGATCACCCGTGATCGATTACCTTGTTTCTATGATAGATCATTTCATGAATTTTGGATTTCAAAATGTTGGACTTTCTATTTTTGGGCATCAATAGCTCTTTAGGCCAACCTTGTGTAAGAGACCCTATGGCTCATTATTTGAGACACACGACCAAGAGAAACATTTTCTACTCTCAAAAGAAAAAAAGAGTTATCATCTTGTGTTATATTCGAGTTTTTACAATGTTTTGCGCTCTTGATATCTTTTCAATTCAAAGCTATTTAGCCATTGAAGTTATTTGTGCTCTCTGTGATCTACTATGATCATTGACATCATTCTTGACCATATTCTACGTTCAAATTATGTACTCTTTTGAATTCATGTTTTATTGATTAACTATATTCTATTTAGCTTTTTCGTATAGGTATCCGAGTTCTGGATTCCTTTCTCTGAGAGTGAGAAAGAGAAAGAATCTTCCTTTATGAGTTGTCACTGGAAAGGTACAGATTGTACAAGAGGTTGTGCTACCCTCAGGTTGAAGTAGCATTGGAATAGTAGAAACATGCTTGATTGAGAGAGCAAAGAGGAAATCCTTGAATAAGGTTATCAGGCTTAGTTTTTACCCTCTTAGGTTTCCACATTATTACACAATTAACCCTGCTCTTGTGCTAAACTCACAACTACCTCCATCCTAATCCCTTCGATCACAACCACTATCCTTCCCTTACTAAAATTGTGAGTTTCAGTGTGCTAAAATGGATGTCATTGTGAGCACACATGAAAATAGAGAGATTTCATATAAATTATTACAACTACAAACCAAGGATATTAAATAAAGTATAAGTCAAATAGATGATTGATCCATAAGGACTTGGACAAGTTATACAAATTTTATTTTGTTTACAAAGGTATTTTTAACTTTATCGTTTCAAATCAAATCATGTTTTTTATTCCTGATACCATAAATTATTTTAAAACATATGTTATTACATTCTAAACGTCATTGAGATCACATAGAATTTTTCTGGGGTAACCCGGTTTACCCCTCACTTTTCTAGGGTTGGAAATCCATCACAAATCATAGTGACATCACATTACATTCTTTATTACAACCCTCTCCAACCCTCATAACCATCCCAAACAGCTACTATTCAAATCAGGTTACCCCAACCCACTCCAACCCAGCAACCAAACAGACCCCTGGTGTGGTTTGTTGAAATGCTAGGGGCATATGTGTAATTTAGAAAAAGTTTGAGGGATGTGAATGTAAATAAAATTTAAACATAAGATTGCAATTGTAATTATACAAAACTACCTGCATAGTAGGAAAATTCCTCTAATTTTTTTATGTTTTATTTAAAAAAATGTTTTGCAAAAATGGCATAAAAAAGAAATTATCTCTTAAGAATTGCATAATGGCTTTAAAGGACTAAAATGTAAGTAATAGAAACATGTAAATAAAAGATGAAAAATACATAATAATAAAATATATGAAAATTGGGTAGACTGCATGAGACTATGAAAGTGTTCTGAAATTGCAAAGTGGTCCAAAATTATTGAAAAAATTAAAGAAAAGGAATTTTCAAAAAAGGTCCTTAGTTTTTGGCTGGAGAGTGGATATGGGGGTGCCTAGCCTTGCAAGACAGAAGCTCGAGACAGGCGATGCATCATATAGAAGCTTTACAGGGTGGGCATGGTGGAGTTGGAGCGATGGAGGTGGTGCTTGCTAGATTTCTGGGATTGAAGCCCTGGATGGATTACGATGGTGGTTAGGCGAGAAGCCCTCAAATTGGGTTCTCCATCCTAATAGTTCTTTTCCAAAATCTTATACAGTTCAAGTGAGAGGTGAAGATATAGGATTTGGAGGAGATAGAAGGCACTACAAGAAAGATGAGAACAAGCGACGGTCAACATCCGTCGCTAACGATAAGTTGACCGTCCCCATTGATCAGAGGGGACGGTCATAAGACCGTCTCTAAAGGTCTCGTCGCATTTGGTATACGCGACGGTATTAGTAACCGTCCCCAATACCCGCACATAGGGGACGGTCAAGACCGTCCCTACAAGTCAGCTACAGGGGACGGTCGTGACCGTCCCTTAAAGTGTTTTATTGGGGACGGTCAAGACCGTCCCGTAAAGTCTGTCAGGGGAGACGGTCCTGACCGTCCCAAATGATAAAAACTGAAGACAGTAAGTACTGAAGGGGACAGTCACAATGACCGTCCCCTTTGTTAATCTGCTAACAAAAAAAATTTCCATTGCCCCCTATTTGATCCTCATTTTCCCCTGTTACAAAAAATCTGTATACATAATATAAATTACAACCACCAGACAAAAAAATGCAATCCACATTCATAAAAGACTCGTCCAACAACACATGCATTGAAACTACTACAGTATCCTACAATAATTGTTCAAAATAGTTATACAATATACTAAAGTATCCTACAAACTAAGTAAACTATCCTAGTCATCGTCCTCATCCTCGTCATCGTCGTCGTCGTCATCAGCATCATCTTCTTCTTCGCCGTCATCGTCGTCGCCTAGCCTCACAGCAGCATTATCATCAACTGTTGGGTGGCTAGTCGACGCTCCACCTTGATGTGCCTGCATGAATGCATTGAAAATCGCCATTTGTTGGCGCAAATCTTGAATATCCGTATTCATGCTAGACACCTGACTCTCTAGTTCCCTCTCCCTTTGTGTCTTCTGAGAGGTCGAGCCGGTCCCTACTCCATACCAATTCCGTATGGTGGTGCCACGACCACCACAACGGACGCGTCTCTGATGCTCTGGACCGGTCGCCTGGAGGAAGGCCGCATCAGGAGTAAGAGGTGGATGACTCATTCCGGAGTGGTCTACAGAGCCAGTGGTTGTGAGCCTCACCATCTCCTCCTACAAATTTATTTAAGTAATTAAGTTCGGATTCATTTAATTTGTAAAAAAGATGCAAATATGCTACGAATAACTTACATGAATTGGACCATAGGCAGGATCCACCCAATGAACTTCCCCGCCCACATCGCGGCTCTTAGACCTCTCGAAGACTTCCATTCGACTGGGCACTCGCTCGTTCTCCACTTCCTAATGGCAAAAGATTAGTAAACTTACGATACTATTTTAATACATATATAATGGTTACAATTTTAACACTAATCATAAAGTAGATTACTTACGAAGTCATCCTTGAGTTGATTTGTGTTTCTTCTCCCCATTCTATGGGTAGACTTGAAACCTTTCCTCCGATTTTCAGCATTTTTCCTTGAGATGCCCTATACGAAGATAGTAATTTCAATAAAAGAATTCCAGATGATAGTAATTCCAAATGATATATCTATAAAATGCATATATATATATATATATATGTCACATACCATGCGTTCTTCTCCCATCCAAATAGTGACCATCGCCCTCCATTGTTCTGCGGGTACATTCGGAGGACAATTTGCCAAATTGGCTTCCAATGGAAGCTCCGGGTCGAAATACTTTAAAATATTAAGAAAATTAATTATATACTTAGATGATGAACTAAATCTCGTCTCGTCCTTAAATTATCTTTTGATTGACCCGAAAGATCTAACATTCCCAAAATATTTTCCAATACATTCTTCTCAATATGCATGACATCTAAATTATGACGAAGCTGTAAGTGTTTCCAATATGGTAACTCTCTAAAAAAAATACTTTGCTTCTTCCAACCGCCGGCTGCACTTTTCTTGTTTGTCCGTCTAGGCAACTGCTTCGTACAAGTAATTGCTGTTCCCAAATAATGTTGCCATTCACACGAGCTAAGTCAACTCGTTGTCCATAAGGTGTCCCGTCGAATTTCTTATTATTATCTGCCCTTTGCCATCTATGCTTTGGTGGAAGGAATCGACGATGACCCAAATAGCAATGCTTCATACTACCAGACAGCCATGTCGAATGTGTTCTTTCAAAACAGACCGGACATGCGAGTTTTCCCTTGGTACTCCAACCAGACAAATTTGCGTACGCGGGAAAGTCATTTATAGTCCACAATAGTGCAGCTTGTAATTTAAATATCTCTTTCCTACATGCATCATATGTAGGTATTCCAGTAGTCCATAAGACTTTTAGTTCATCCATTAACGGTTCTAGGTACACATCAATTGCGTTGCCAGGACCTTTAGGACCGGAATTAGTAGCGTCATCATCATAAATGATGAACTCATTGACATCCATGGTGGTAGATTGTAAACAATCAGAATCACGGGCCAAATGCTGTAACTCAGACTCATATTACCAAACGGATTAAAACCATCTGAGGCTAATCCCAAACGAACATTTCTCTCATCATTAGAGAACTGCAGATATCTCTGATCAAATTTTATCCATTCTTCTGCATCGGATGGATGTCTCATAGCTCCATTAGCATCTCGTTTATTTGAACGAGAATGCCACGTCATCCACTTTGCAGTTTTTTCAGACATGAAGAGACGTTTTAGTCTTGGAATTAATGGGAAGTACCGTAAAATTTTCACCGACTTCTTCTTTCTCTTTAAATCATTTTTTTCTTCTTTATACCGGGAAGCATTACAATATGGACAAAGAACTAGATCCGAATTCTCTCCTCGGAAAAGCATACAGTCATTAACACAAGCATCTATCTTCTCGTATTTCAGACCAAGCGATCGGAATCGTTGCTTCGCCTCTTTCCAATCCTTAGGATAATTCTGAGGATTATTTAATAACTTTCGTATTAAACCCAACACATCTGTCATCATAGCTGCAGTTGATCCGTTCCTTACTTTCATCTTAAACAGCTCTAACAAAAACTGCAAACGCGTCATTTCCACCCCAGGAGCCAATATATCTTCTGCATCTGGCCAACTGCTCGAGAACCTATCATCTGAACCAATGTCTTGTGCCTCAGGTCTTCTTAAATCGTCTATTAGTTCAAATAACTCGTGATCAACATTATTCAAGGTTTGGGTAGTCACTCCTGCATCAACGCCCATATCCTCATCCATTCGCACATCTAAACCCTCTCCATGTTCTGTCCAAATGGAGTAATGTAACCAAAATCCGTTGAGGATGAGATGGTTATACACTGCCTCTCTAACATCCCATTTAATATTCTTGCATCTCACACATGGACAATAAATCTTTAGACCACCAAATTTCTTAACAACTCTCTCTATTTGAAATGCCCAATCCAAGAACGCAATCACTCCTCTCTTATATTGTTGAAAATCATCGTATCTCGTATCCATCCATGATTTATCCATTTTACTGCACAATCAGAATAAAATCCAACATTGTGTTATTATAGACAACAAGTTTTCTACCGTAAACCATAATGAAGCACCATAAGTCTCTCATTCATCTCTAGCCTCAAAAAGTCCGGTCTTGGCTCACCCCTCCTCTGTGCTCAACACACTTGAGCTTAGGAGAAAGCGCTTTGCGGGGCTCGCTGTGGCACAAAGGCTAACAGATAAATCTATGGTATACCCAAATCATTATCCCTAACCTATTGTATACACAACCTAGGGAGAAAACCTAAGCATAACATCAAGCAAACCTAGGGGAATCAAGCAAACCTAAGCATTATCCCTAACCTATTGTATACACAACCTAGGCTTATCATCAAAAAAATTAATAACTAGGGGAATCAAGCAAACCTAAGCATATCATCAAGCAAACCTAGACAAATCATATCTATTATATACTAAACATATCAAGCAAACCTAAGCATATAATCAAAACAACTAAATCCAATGGAGAAAACAACTCTAACAAGATTATCAAGTAAAATAAACAAGAATAAAAGCAAAGGAGTGTTTATAGTTACCGGAAATGAAGATTAACGAGGTTGGAAAGCAAGGAGGAGCCGGAGGCGACGCCGGGGCGGAGAGGGCGACCTTGGGGCGGCGGCTTGCAAATGTGAGAATGGGGATGAAAACGCAGGTCGAAGGGGTTTTTTTCGATCTGACCAATGGGACGGTCGTAATAACTGTCCCCTATGGTGACGATCGGCGACGGTTCACTAAAGACCGTCGCTTTTGGCCAACACAGAGGGGACGGTCAATCAAAACCGTCCCCTCTGGTCGACCACTTTGCACCATTCGTCAGAGGCGACGCCAACAGAAGACTTATGGGGACGGTCAGAACCGTCCCCCAAGCCCTTAGAGGCAGAGGGGACGGTCACTATAACCGTCCCCTCTGTTCTGCCACTTTCCACCATTCGTCAGAGGCGACGCCAACAGAAGCCTTATAGGGACGGTCAGAACCGTCCCCAAAGCCCTTCAAGAGGCAGAGGGGACGGTCACAATAACCGTCCCCTCTGTTCGGCAACTTTGCACCATTCGTCAGAGGCGACGCCAACAGAAGCCTTATAGGGACGGTCAGAACCGTCCCCAAAGCCCTTCAAGAGGCAGAGGGGACGGTCGCAATAACCGTCCCCTCTGTTCGGCCACTTTGCACCCATTCGTCAGAGGCGACGTCAACAGAAGACTTATAGGGACGGTCAGAACCGTCCCCAATACCCTTCAAGAGGCAGAGGGGACGGTCACAATAACCGTCCCCTCTGTTCGGCCACTTTGCACCAATCGTCAGAGGCGACGCCAACAGAAGACTTATGGGGACGGTCAGAACCGTCCCCAAAGCCCTTCAAGAGGCAGAGGGGACGGTCATTACTGACCGTCCCCTTTGAGTTAATACAAAAGGGACGACAGCCACATACAGTCTCTGATTATGTGGTTATTGGGGACGGTTGTTGGATGACCGTCCCTAAAAAAAGGAATTAGGGACGGTTATTCCAAGACCGTCGCTAGTTGTCGTCCCTAAATGGGGCAATTCTTGCAGAAGGGATAAGGGGAGGATACGATGCGATTGGCATCGAGGAAGCAGAAGGGATTGTGCCTCCTTCATGCATCGTAGAAGGAAGAAGAGAGGTTGATGTCATGTTGGAGTCAATATCCTTTTATTTTTTTAAATTTTGTTTTAATATGATGACATACAAACTCATCATGAAGTGATTTTTTTTACAGATGAAGAGGGGATAGGATTGGAGAGTCCCCTTAGGCCTCTTCTAAAGTAATCCTAAAAATAAAAATAGAAAAATTGTCAGAAACTCTAATATGAGATTGGAGCTCATATTTATTAATATATCATGCAAATTTTATTTTTTTTCTTCTATTTTAAAATTTAATTTTAAAGGAATGTTATGCATTTTAGATAATTTCAAATTCAATGTATAAAAAATATATAATAAAAAATATGCACAAATTTAAGAAATATGTAATGGATTGACATGGATTTTTGCTCACCTATTAAACATACCCACTGACAACTTAACTATGATGAGCGTCTAAAATATCCTCACAAAGATCGAAGATAAAGTGTCCATGAGGCGACCGCTCACTAAAGTCGAGTGGTCAACAATTAACCCACACAAGCAATTAAACAATCAATCAAAATAAGAAGTCAAAATTTATTATAACCCTATATATAGATGTATAGTGGAAGGATGTATAAGGTATTGAATACATGGAGAACGGGAAATAGATAACAAAAATAAGCAAAATACAACAAATGTTTGGGGGGTTAAGGATTTTTTATTTTTAGTTGGCTTTAATTATTAAATTTTAAGAATTTTTGTTTTTATAAATTTTTAGGGTATTTTAAATTTTATATTTTTTATATTTTCATATTTCTAATTTTATTTTTCTTTATAATTAGTTATAATTTAAGTATATATAATATAGGTATGTAGTATAGGTAATATGGATAATAAAAAAATATAATGCACATAATGATAGGAAAATACCCTAAGATACATTCCTTTTAAATTTTTTAATGTTTTAGAAAATATTTTTAGTATTTTTAATAATTATAATAATTATAAATAACAATATAAGTAAATATAGTTATATATAATGGAGCTTTTACATTTATAGATATAGCTATAAATGTTCAAAAAGAGCGAAATAAAATGTTTTCCCCTTTTTTTAGGTTTGTCTATTTTGGCAGTTCTTATATTTTTTACTAATTTTTTGGATTTTTAATTAAAATATTATTTCAAATAATGACTTATATTAATGGGCTAAATTATTTAGACATTAAAAATGGCTAACAATCCCAAAAGTTTCCAAAATTATTTTTAATCTCTAGTAGATATAATGATATAATAAATAAAATTTATAAACATAAACAAGATTTTGGATTTTTGTAGATTTTTTTATAAAGATTTTAGAGCTTTTTAAATTTTTAGAGATTTTCTTTTTTTCTATTTTATGTATTTTTGGTCCGTAGGTGAAATATACAATAATAAACAATAAATGATTTTTCTGTAATTTATCAAAATATTTTTCTGCTTTTTTATTTTTCTAAGTTAGATAATGAAAAATTGCTCTGTTTTTATTTTCAATAAATAGAAATATAAAATAAAATAGCATAATAAATTACATATGGTAAAATAATATATAAGACATTTATCTTAACTTTCTACGAATTGTTAGAGCAAATGAGATGTTTTTAACAAAAATATAATCAACAAAAAGAAAATACAACCTAAAGGGGTATTTGTGCAAATAAAGTTTAGGCACTATTTCCGAACACCCTAGAGATTTGTTGGCGAATAATTAAAAATACCAAATTTTCTCAGTAATATATACCTAGAGGGGTAATTA